>JAJTUV010001964.1:0-224497 GCA_021653895.1 Mastomys natalensis
CCAAGATATATGTGGATGGATGTGTGTGTGTATATATATATCCAAGATATGCAAGATGGTGTGTGTGTGTGTGTGTGTGTGTCTCGAAGATACGTATGTCAGAGAAACCCTGTCTCGGGAAACAAAAAGAAAAAAAAAACAAAAAAAGAAGAAGAAGAAAGATATGTATGTATTGGCAGAGGATAGGAGCCAACTCTCACAAAGAAAATTGGACATGGACTAAAGATGTGGTCTTAGTTTCCAGAGTCATTACTAAGGTGAGCATGCAGAGTGTACATCTTGGATGTACCTGCTTCCCAGGGATTCAGAAAGCCAATGTGTTTCAGATTACCAGCAGACAACCAAGCAGCAACCATGATGACCTTTTTGATTCAAGTTTTGCTTTCAGGAGTACACTGGAGTTTCTTCTCAGGCCAACCACTGACCTGTTCGTAGCTGGTTGCTGTATATATTCTGTGTTTTAAAATTTAATAAAGTTTTGTTTTTCCAAATGTACAATTGATTGAGCCTATCCCTGCATCTTCTGACAGGAGCTAAGGTATCTCTACCCTTGGTTTGTGGTGTAAACTACTTGGGTTCTGAGCTTTGAAATCAGCCTGATAAGTCCTTTGCTAAAGAGCTCCTCCAAGGCTGTCCTGGCCAGGGAACCTTGCACCTGAAACCTGAAGCTGGGGTAATAAGCCTACAGTTGGGAATTTCCTTACAGTTTGTCACATATAGTTTTGTTAAATCGCATTAGGTAGCTTAGCTTGTCCTGAACTTAGCCTTTGGACTACTCCTTTTTGGTCTTGTGGAGAGGTTCAGAGAGCAATGACAATGGCTGCAGCTTTGCTGAGACAGATGCTGAGGAGAAAAGCTTAAATCTGTTTTTCCAGCTTCTCAACAATCCAATTGAGAAATGGTTCGTTGTGTAGAATAAGACAGATGATAATCCAAAACCAGTTTTTAGATTTTCACCTGCTCACACACATTCAAGTTTTTTTCATTTTTCCAATTTGTTTCAAATGACAAATGACTTTGGTTGAATGGTCCATGTTGAACACTCTAAAAACGACTGTGGTGGTTTGAATAGGTGTAGATGCCATAGACTCATGTGTTTGAATGCTTGGCCTATAAGAAGTGGCACTGTTAGGAGGTGTGGCCTTTTTTGAAGGATGTGTGCCACTGTGAGGATAGGTTTTGAGTTCTCCTATAGTTAAATTAAGGCCAGTGTAGAACAGAACTTCTTCCTGGCTGCCTGTTGAAGACAGTCCCTTCTGCTGCCTGTGGATCCAAATGTAGAATTCGAGGCCCCTTCAGCACCATGTCTGCCTGCATGCTGCCATGCTTGCCACCGTGACGATAATGGACTGAACCTCTGAAACTACATTTTCCTCAATGTTTTGTTGTCCTTTATAAGAGTTGACTTGGTCATGGTGTCTCTTCACAGCAATACAACCCGCTGTCAACTTCTGATGTCAGCCGTTACAGTCCTTGTCCTTATCTTCCCAGCTCTCTCCTGCTGCCTTTGCAGAACTTCCTGAGCCACCACAGCATGGAAGTCAGCAGTTCCTAAACTGCCACTTGAAGGAAATGTTACTCAGCCAATCAAATGTGTTATTAATGGTGTGTTGCCACCCATTCTGAACTAGAATCTGCTTTTTCTCTAATGTAATTTTCATAATAGAAAAGAAATATAAAGTAAAAGCAAGTCATTAGAAAAAAAAAGCAGGAAACGCATATCAAACTGTCATACAACATAGCCACATTTATCAATATATTCCATGAGCTGGACAGCTGGCCAGAGGGTAAGAGCACATACTGTTACTGCAGAGGTCCTAGTTCAGCTCTCATCACTCATATTAGGCAGCTCGGCACTACCTGTAGCTCCACCTACTGGGGATCTAACCCCATCCTCTTCTGGCCTCAGCAGGAAAACAGACATACACACTGCATGCATTCACACAAATACATTCTCATACACATAAAAAAATAAAAATAAACCATCCAAATATTCCAATATTAAACAGAAAACTTCAGCAATGCAAAAGCTGCTATTATTTTTGGACTCACTAAATTGATGAATTATACTGTGACTTTTGTCAGCCATTCATGGCTGCCAACGCTCTCAGGATAGGCCATGAAGCTAGAATGCCTCGGGTGGAAATCAGGTCACAGAAACACTAATTTTCCTCACCTAGAATCTAAGGTAACAGATGTCCTTCCCAGGAGACTAGATGTTTGTGTAGTGGTGAGTTTTGGTACACCTCCTTGGCTCCTGGTGGGTCACACGGATGCAGCCACCCACCCAGGAACTATTCAACTATTCGGATGCGCAAATGAAAGACGCATACTTCTGGGCAGCCCTTCCAGAGGCCACATTCCTCCTCACCTATATTTTGGATGATTTTCTTTCTGCAGCTCTAAATCTGATCCGTCTCACCCCAAAACCTAGTGGTCTCCTCCCTCTCTCTCCTTCTCCCTCTCCCTGTCTGTCTGTCTGTCTGTCTCTGTCTGTCTCTGTCTCTCTCTCTCATCCTAGCCCATGAAAATCTAAGGGTTCTGCCCCATGTCCCTTTGCCCAACCATGGGCTGCTGGCATCTTTATTGATCAATGAAAACTCAATTGGGAACAAGAACTTTCAGTGTTTGGACACACAGATTCCCAATTAAATCAAAGCATTAGAACCAATACTCAACACCTCACTTTTCTGTCCAAATAAAAAAGGCTCTTCTCTCAGGCATAAATGGAGCATAACCATAATACTTATGTAAATTGCAGAATATGATATACAATTAACATCCAGTCCATCATATTTGTCAATTGGATAACGTACTTTATCATCATATCCTAGCTAAAAAGCTTACAATTCTATTCCTGAATTATGTTTTGATGTTAGCCTGTATCATCATCTGAAAATCATGCTTTTAACTCTATATCATATCTCTCAATGCTAAACAATTAAGTTTGCTTATGAGACTATAACTAGTCTTCAACCTTGTCAGAAATCCAAGAATGAATTAAATATTACCTGAATATATTAGAAGAATAAAAATATAGCTTCCGCCGGCTATATTTTCTGACTTCTGATGTTTTTGAAGACTATAAAGTATAACTGAACTTAAACCTTGACTACTTTTAGCTATTTCTAATTGAATAATATTGAAAACACCGTATTATAATTACATCAAAACCTAATATAACCATGAGTTTACTATCTAGCCCTTAACTTGCATTACTTTATCATCCTAAACAGTTTGTAATAGCAGCTGTAAAAGAATTGGGTCAAAGCCTTGTGTTCTTAATTGAGTTGCATAGGCACAATGGCTATCTAAGAATAACAATATTAATTTCAAATTTTGTATCAATATACAAATTTATACCAACAAAAACCTTAATTCTGTATCAATATATAAATTATGTACCAATGTAAGAAATTATAATTTCAATTTTACATCACTTACAAAGATTTCTATCAATGTAAGATTATGGCTACACAATGCTTTGTTCAAGAATAAATTTTGTAATCCATCCTATTTCCTTCCTGTTCAAAATTATGACCATTTCCAAATTATCCCTTAAAATGACACCCTATCTATAATTTACAAAATAACCATAACCAGACACCCAAACCCAAGGAATCCAGCTGATGACTTTCCATAACTTCCTCCTGCTGAATATGAGTGATGAGAAATTCTTTAAAGGGTTGGAGAGGGGTAGGAAAATTAGAAAAATTGGTTAGACTTCAGAAAGCTAGCTTTAGCATCTGTTATCCAGTCTCTGTATGCTTAGAAGGCTCAGGGCTTGACTGAACTTCTGACTGGATCCGTCTGAAAGGTTGGATGAAGTGAGATCATCTGGAATCAGTAGCAATTTCTGAGGTTGTTCTGGAATCAAGTCTCTGGATAGCATCAGGAAGCAGGGGGCTGGAACAGCAGGTCAGTTCAGCATCTCTGAAGATGAAACTTGTCAAAGGTATACATTCTGTAATATACAAATCTCACAACCAAAAGTTTAGCATCATTAAGATATTCGTATGGATTGTACAAGGTGCACAGATCAGTTATGGATGAATTTTATTCCTTCTTTGAGTAAGTGAAAGACAACTATCCTTTTATGAGTTAATTTGATCAATAACCAATCGTAATAAGTCTTCATTCATGCCATATGAAGGAAAGCACAAAGAATCTTACAGGTTTCATATCCAACAAGATTTATTGTCTAATTTTAGCTCAAGTTTTGGCTAGAGACATTTCTATGTCTAGGCCAGTTACTGGGCAGTTTCCCATGTCAAGGAATTAGCAAATCAAGTTACCTGTCCTGTTCAATTTGCTTGAAATTTTCTTCTGTTGCCAAGATCTTCAGAGGATCTACCCCTGTTATATCTGATCCATATCACTCTGGAAGGGGTCCAAAGCCTTTTCTCCTTTCCTGTCAACATAATTACAAACCCTCTCTCCCAAAATAGCATGTTTTTAGTCCAGTAACCAGAAATCATTAAAGGTATAGCTTGATTTCTCTCCCAGAGGAATTTTAATATAACCACCAAACTCAGAACCACACGCATTCTGATAATTAAAACAATTTAAAGCAATTAAACCAATCTAAACAAATCTGTTGAGACGGCATGCCTCCATCATCTCCTGCCTGACCAACATGAGATCAAGGACTAAGTTATTGATACATCTATGTAACTTAGGGAAATGTGTGCTTTTGTAGGTATGTCTCAGGATGGGACAACTAGGCTCTAATATCAGCCTCTGTTGATGGCAGCAGGCAATTAAAGCCAGATCTGATGGCTCCTGGTGTAACCTGGGCACTGGATGGTCCCAACTAAAGCAGCTAGGCACTGATAGCACCTACTGACTCTTAAATTTTTCATTCAATTCTTCAAATTCAAAAGTTTCTTCAAAACTTCACCCTTCTGTCCTTAAAACCAATTAAATCAAATTTATTTATCCCTATCTTTTGATTATTTGCTTGTAGGAAGCAGGCTGCATCTACCATCTGGCTCTCATTATCTTCTTCCTAGCAGCCGCCTGACTCTTTGCACAGCAGGGCTCCCAGCATCTCTGAGCTGAGGCTTTCTCTGGTGGTGGCTGTGTTCCTTTGTTCTAGTTTCAAGGCTTGTGTGGGAACCACGTGACTGGCTCCACTCCCTGAGAAACCAGTTCTCTGCCTCCTAGACTTCCATCATTTGCATGTATGTAAAGAATTTCTAAATTTCTTTTTTTAAGTTGGGGCCATCTGTAGTGGTGAGCTTTGCTACACCACTTTGGCTCCTGAAAGGTTGCACATGTGTGCAGCCACCTGCCCAGGAACTCTTTGGATCAGCAAAGACACACACACACACACACACATTAGCTTATATTTGAAATGCCTTAGCTAGCTCAAAGACTGGGCAGTTCTAATCCTCTGCCTGGCTATCATAGATTTCCTTCCAGTACTCCTGACTCAACATCCTTCTAAATCTATGATTATAATCCAAGACACTTCTGGGCAGCCCTTCCAGGGGCCACATTCCTTCTCACTTACATTTTGGATGATTTTCCTTCTGCAGCTCTAAATCTGATCTGTCTCCCTCCAAAACCTGGGGATTCTGTCTCCTCCTCCCTCTCCCATCAGCCCCTCCTTTCCTTTCCCCTCCCCTCCTTCCTCCTCCTCCTCCTCCTTCTTCTTCCTCTCTCTCTCTCTCATCCCAGTCCATGCAAATCTAAGGGTCCCGCCCTATCTTCCTTTGCCCAGCCATTAGCCGCTGGCATCTTTATTGATCAATGAAAACCCAATTGAGGACAAGGACCGTCAGCATTTGGACACACAAATTCCCAGTTAAGTCAAAGCATTAGAACCAACCCCCAACATGTTTGCCCTGCATAGTAAATTCTTTTTTTTTTTTTTTAAAGTAATTTATTTTGCATATTAAGTTCTAGTGGGCCCTTGGGCTGCTATGTGGAGGAAGTTAATAGCTATAGGTTTCTCCCCCAACTCAACTGTGTCCTATCATGTCTCTCTATCCCTGAGTTTTTAACAGAGCACCGAGTGTATCTTCCTTTTTTTGACATTGCCAGGTCCACAACCCATGGCCTCACTCAAAGTGTTGCACATAAATGGGTTTATAACAGGCTTGTTTTCTTGTATCTTGCTTTCTTAACATGTCATAAATATGTTCTTGTAGGATTGTAGAAAAGGCCTGTCCAACTGTATGGTTTACCTAAGTAAGACCAAACACAGACATATATCACCAAACAACTCAAGGATGCTCGGCCAGGGGGATGGCCAGTGTACAGGAACACTCTCTGTGTAAGCATGAGGCCCCATGTAACAAGCTGGGTGTGGTCTACGACGGCCCAGATCTCTGATAGGGGCACAAGCTGGGACTCACTGGTTGCCAGACTAGCACAAGCACATGAGCTCCAGGTTCAGGGAGACTGTGTGCATCAAGTAAGATGGAGAGTCAGACAGGGCATCAGTGGCCTCTTCTGACCTCTGTGTACATCTACACATACAAACACAGGCACACACACATGTAGGCAGAAACCCAACACACACACACACACACACCCCAATGTTTAGTCAGCAACCTACATTCACCTCAATATAAGAAACAGAGGCAGACAAACAATGGGTGAGCATGAAGGCAGCCTGGGACTGTGTCTCAAAATATTAGAAAGGGTTCTAAGGTTGTAGGTAAGTTGGCAGAGTGCTTGCCTAGGATGCATAAGGCCCTGGGTTCGATTCCCAATAGCCCGTAAACCAAGCACGACAGTCTGTTGCTGTAACTTTGGAAGTAAGATCAGAAGTTCAAGATCATCAAGCTGTGTAGAAAACTGGAAGCCAGCCTGGACAGTACAAGACTGTCTAAGAGACTCAGCAGAACCTAACGATCTGAACAACGTAACCCGTAACGATCTGAAAAGCTATCAGTTTTGTTTTTGGTAGTGTTAGGGATGAAGTCTGGGGCCTTGCCAAACTCTACACTGAGCAACCTCCCGGCCCAGCTAGACCCCTGTACCAACCCTTCTGCCCGTCTTGAGCAGAGTGGGGAGGGATCCCCCTGGTCTTCTGAGTAACCTCCAAGTGCAGCAGCTGTGCATGTGCTCAGTCACTTTCTGGTCCAGTTGGAGTAACTGGTCTAGCAGGCTGAGGCAGTCCTTCTCTAGCACAGGTGCGGTGGGGTGGTGGGGGTGGGGAGGGGCGGGACATGGACAGACTTCCTGGCGTGGCAGAGAAAGAGGAATGAACAGCTCTCTCTACTGTGCTATACTCAGCCAGGCCCCGCTGGAGCCTCGCTGACCAGAACCTTCAGTTTATGTACGGCCGCTTTTCCTCAGAAAGAGCTCTCACCAGTTACACTGTGCACACGACCATGCCCATGCCCATCAGGGCTCACTCTCCTTGTACAGGGTCAAGGGCAGGCTGGAACAAGTTCCCATACTGCTGTCAAGGTGCTGTCAAGGGCAACCAGGGGTTAGTGACATAGAGACTGAATACAGGAAGGGTAGACTGGGCAGGAAGTGGAAAGTCGGTCAGTGGGCCAGTGTCCGATCCCTCCTGGGATGCTGCAGGAGCAGACTGCTGAGTGGGGAGGATAGGGTAGGTCTAAGCAGCTAGGGTCTTAGGGCAGGATGCTCTGGAGGGCTGAGAAAGGGTGTGGTGGGGTACACAAGTGGGGATGGGAAGATGCTGACTACAGAACTGGAGACAGAATGCCCACTGGAGTGTCTGCTGGATGGGGACACTGGCCTCCAGGCCAAGAGCAACCATTTTGTAATTACTCCATGCAGACAATCACGATCCTGTACTCAGGAGGTGGTGGTCCAAGACCCGCCCAGCTCAGTCTCCAAAATAAAGAGCAATATTAAAATTAACAGTTAATAGCTGGGTGGTGGTGCACATCTTTAATCCCAGTACTCAGAAGGCAGAGGCAGGTGAATCTCTGTAAGTTCAAGGCCAGCCTGGTCTACAGAGTGAGTTCCAGGACAGTCAGGGTACACAGAGAAACCCTGTCTTCAAACAAACAAAAAAAAAGGCATGGTGGCCTTCATCTGTGATCCCAGCACTTGGTAGGCTGAGGCAGGAGGATTGCTGAGTTCCAGACCAACCTAGGCTATGCACAGAGATGTCTCAAACAAGACAAAACAAAAAAGAAGACGAACAATAAACCAAACACTAAACAGTAGTTAATTTTATATGCTAAGTCTGAGGCAGGAGGAACGCCACAAGTTCAAGTCCAGCTTGAACATATAGTGAGACCCTGTCTCAAGGGAAGGGAGATGCTAAAATAAGGCAAACATACATATATTTGAATATGAAAATTTGCTTTAATTTGAATAAATAAGATGACATGTTCTACTTAAATAAAAATGCATCTGGGTCTTCTTGTATAACACAGACTTCTTCCATGGGCATCTGCTGATCTGGAGGCCAGCAACTCTGCTTACACGTGTAAACAAGAATTGTTCCAAATTCCACAGTAAGACCTGAAAAATATCACTTGCTCTAGGTTCCACAAGGAGAATGTTTAAAAGTGCACTCACAATGAGGTGACCACCGGAGCCTCAGAAGCTCAAGGGGATCCCTGACTACACAGCCAGTTCAAACTGACCAGACTACACCATGCCCCTGCCTCCTAACATAAAAACAAAAGGAAACTATATCTATATTTATATCTGCATGTATGTGTATATGAAAAACTGCAATAATAAATAAACTTATTTTCTTTAGAATAAAACCAAAATCCCATAAAAGCCAGCAAGATGGCACAGTGAGTCACAGTTCACGCTGCCCAAGCCTAAGGACCTGAGTTTGGATCTCCAGAAGCCATGTACAAAGCCAGGTGAGCCGGGTGTGGTGGTGCACACTTTGAATCCCCGCACTCAGAAGGCAGAGGCAAGCGGATCTCTGAATTTGAGACCATTCCTGGTTTACAGAATGAGTTTCAGGACAGCCAGGACTATGGAGAGAAACTCCTGTCTTGGAAAATCTAAAACAAGGCAGGCAAGACAAGGTCTGTAATCCTAGTCCTCCTAGAGCTAGGAGGTGGAGACTGAGATATCCCAAGCCAGCTAACCTGAGTACAAGGACTACAGCAAATGAGAAAGACCCTGCTTCAGACAAAGTGCCTGGGCTTGCCCTCTGATCTCTACATGTGCTGTAGCATGTGAGCACACTCACACTCATCACGCATGTGTGCATATATAAAAACAAATATTAAGATAAATAGAGGCTCAATGGGTGGAGATGGTGCACACCTTTAATCTCAGCACTCAGAAGGCAGAAGCAGGTGGATCTCTGGGTCTCTGCGTTAGAGGTCAGCTGGTATACCTAGTTGAGTTCCAGGACAGCCAGAGCTAAACAGAGAAACCCTGTCTCAGAAAAAAAAACAAACACAAAACAAAACAGACTGTGTGTCAGGGACAGAGCTCAGCGGCATAGCACCTGCCCAGTGTGGAAAGGCTACAGGTTCCATGCCCAGGGCTGCTAAAAGGAAGAACATAGGAAGAGAAAATGCTGAGTTTTGATGCCTAGCCCTGGAAAATAGAAAAAGCAAAACCAAAAAGCTTCCCCCGTGAGTCCCAGGCCAGCCACAGCAGCTTCATACAGCACCAAGGTAAGAAAAGGCCAGGACCCCAAGATGATACCCCTGGAAGGCTGGAAGGAGCAGAACTTCTGGAGATGGGGCCTAGTGGGGCAGATCCTTAGGTCATCAGGATCATAATCCCAAGAGACCAGACCTAACCTGTCCTACCCTACCTTAACTTGTTTTCTTTTTGCAACAGTCTCAGTGTGTTGTCCAGGCTGTCCTCAAGCACTGTCCTGCCTTGGTCAGTGTGTTATTACAATTTTGCAGGAATACAAATTTCTTACAATCTTAATTTCTCAATCCTTTTATAACAGTCCATATTTAGTAATTAACACAAAGCACTTCATTTTACTATTATTCCATACTAAGTCAGAGACAGACAAGCTCAGCACAGGCCTTCTTACCTAGATTAGCACTTTGAGCATGCTGATGAGTGCTGGCATAAGCTGGAACTCAAACGTCCTCTGGCCTCCACAGCCACTGCAGGCTGGGATCTCCGAGACTTCAAATGTGGGGTAGGACAGAAAGAGAGGCTCTCCACTCCACGAATACCTAGGGCAAGGAAGGGAAGAATCACTCGTCAAAACAAAACCCAGCAGCCCAGCACCTGGATTGTAGAGCATCAGGCGCAGAACTAGAGAGCAGGGAAAGCCACACCGGGGCAAGGCATCACTGGTGACTGTGGACAACATCAAGGGGACTGAAGACTTGTTATCACTTGGCTCAGTGCCACCAAAGGCCATAAAGAGATGAGCTTGGGGTGACTGAACCCCTTTTTATGATACTCTTTTTTTTTTTTTTTTTTTTTGGTTTTTCGAGACAGGGTTTCTCTGTGTAGCCCGGGCTGTCCTGGAACTCACTCTGTAGACCAGGCTGGCCTCGAACTCAGAAATCCGCCTGCCTCTGCCTCCCAAGTGCTGGGATTAGAGGTGTGCGCCACTACCGCCCGGCATGATACTCTTCCTGATGTGCTGTCTCCTTTTTCTGCTTTATCTTATCTGAGACAGAGTTCATTATGTCGATGCTGGCCTGGAGCACGCTATGTAGACCAGACTGGACTGAAGAGACCCACCTGCCTAATTGCCTAATTACTGCTTAGTCAGCAACAGGCCATCTTGTTGAAACTGTCCTGCTCCTGTGTGGACGTCTGGAAAAGAGTCCTCTTTGCTTAGGGGCAGAGCAGGTCTCAGAGGATCACTTCAGTCCAGGGACAGCCTCTTCCTCACTCTCATCTGGAAGGGTCATCTATCCTCCAAGACTGCTCATCCAGAAGTCCAAGGTGACTGTAGGGTTAGGACAATGACTAATCTTCAGCCTTGTGGGGTGGGGGGTGACATAGGTTGGACAAGACACTTACAGGCTGGTCTTTGAGCCCTGCCCTAAGTTACTTCATACAGTATGAAATAGCTTCAGGCTGAGCCATGCCCTAGCTCCATTTTGAGGGCAAACTCAGAAGCAGGGTGGCCCTACTTTACCTTGAGAGAGACAGATAGCACATTCCTGAAGGTAGAAAGGCTACACTCCAAGCTCACAGAAGTAGATGGAAACCACATGGGCACACAGATGCACTCATACCACAACAGCAAAACCAGGACCAAAAAGGTATCCAACACACCCAATCAAGGACCTGAAATCCTCACCTGGACCCCACAAAGAGGACACCTGAGTGACTGACCTCCAGCCTGTGTGTTACATGACTACTTGGTGTATTTTGCCAACTGTGCAGTCTTCGGCTCAGCTGGGCCATGAAAAGCGCCCTCCGTCCCAGTAAATCCGGTACTGTTACTCAGCTCTGTGGCTTCCAAGGTCTTGTACCTTGCCTCTGCAGCTTGGTGAGGTATCTGCAAAAGCTCACCACCTGATATGCTAGCATCCACAGCTTGGTGAGGTATCTGATCCGTTATCTTCATATCTAAACATCACAGTGACTTCACTGGGATCTTCATCAGCTCCTCACTCTGCCTCCAGTACGGCTTTATTACCTTTCTGGAGCCATTATGTAACCCACACAGAGACGTAGGTCTGCATATATGCATATACGTGCACCTGTAGGTACTATGTCATACAGAACCTGATTTTGATTAAGACCAAAATCAAATGACTCATGCCAACAGCCAGCTATCAAGGGAAATGGATATTATTTGGCTAACTAAAGCCAGAATTACCCCCACTTAAGTATATTTTTTAAAACCCAGGCATGGGGTACACACATGAAATTCTAATATTTGGAAGGTTGAGGCAGGAGGATCAGAAGTTCAAAGTCAGGGTCATCAAGAGAGCTCAGCAAGTGAAGACACTTGCTACCATGTCTGAGGAGCAGGGTCTGATGACTGTCCACGTGACGGCAGAGAGAATTAAAGGAAAACCCACACAGATACACAGTTCACAATTTACATTAAGAGCTGGAGAAATAGCTCAGCGGTTAAGTGTGTGCACACCTCTTCCGGGGACAGACCACATTCGTTGCTTTTAACTTCAGCTCTAGTCAGATGTTTGACACCCTCTTCTGGCCTCGGAGACTAACTGTAGACACACACACACACACACACACACACACACACACACGTTTGAACAGAGGCTACGGGTGCACCCTTGCTTGCCATTTGTGAGTTCTTTTGATTCCCAACACACACAAACTGGAGTTGGGGAGAACAGAGAAAAAATCAGTTATACACCAAGCTGACGATGTGTGTGCCAAGACTATCTACTTAGCACGTGTGCAGCTCTGGGTTTGATGCCTAGCACTGTATAAACTAGACACGGTAATACAGGTCTGTATATCTCAGCGGTCTGGAGGTGGAGGTGAGATAATCAGAATTTTTTTTGAAGTATTTATTTATTTATATATATGGATATTTTGCCTGTATGTACGTGTGTACCACACAGAAGGACAGGGTTGTTACATTGGTGAAGACCCTGTAGCTCTTAACTTCCTCCACTTAAGAGCCTTGTTACTATTAGAACTTGTCATGCAGGGCAAACATCCAGTCTCCTGGGAAGGGTGTCTGTTAGCTTGGCTTCTGGATGAGGTTGTTCAGAGCTGGGCCTGTTCTGCGGGAAAGCTCAGCCTATATGCAGGAGTGCCCTCCACCCTGGTAAGGCCCTCTTGTCCTCCTACACTTGAGGCATCCAGCTAGCAGCCTAAGAAATCCTCTAGGCCAGCCTGGGTGTGGTTGATGAGCCAATCAGCTGCAGAGAAAGACTTCACAACCCACATCTGCAGAGCAAGGAAGGCTTACTGCTTTTGGTACTATGGAATCACACAGTCCAAGGATTTCAAACTCATTCGACAGTCCAAACAGCATTTTTCTGTTTTCTGTCTTTAGAGTTACTGTTTTCTTTGATGAGCATGAACTAAGAAACAGAACCACAGACAAATGCACAAAAACACCAACCGCGGTGGCTCAGTGGTTAGGAGCACTGACTGCCCTTGCAAAGGACCAGGATTTGTTTTCCAGCACCCTCAAGGTAGCTCACAACCATCCTGAGCTCTAGCTCCAGGAGGTCTGAAGCCCTCTTCTGCCCTCTACAGGCTCCTGCATGCACACGGTGCACATGAACTCACACAGGTACACATAAAAATAAAAACTAGGTGGAGAGGGATAAAGTAAGATACCCGGAACTCTCCTCTAGCCTCCACATGTAGTGTGTGCACATGCGGCAGACACACAAGAACAGCACCGTAACTGATGCTGACTGCACCGGGGTCAGTGTGAATCCGGGAGCTTCTTTACAGTCAGTTCCAAGACAGAAAAGTTCTCAGCACCCACCTGCAGCGGCTCACAACCACTAGTCTCTTCTGGATTCCGTGGGCACCTGTAGTCATGGGCACAAACACACACCACAATTAAAAATAGTGAAAGCAAATGTTAAAGAGGATGAGCGCCTCACTGTGTCTGCAGCTGTCTAGGCAATCCTTCCACCTTACCTCGAGGAGTTCCAGGGCCGCTAAGTGCTTGCCAGCATGCTGCCACTACAGTAAACAGAAACACACGTCTTCTTTACCTCAGAATCTGCTCCTGGCAAACAGCAATTCTCTTCATGAACTTGTAAAACGTTGGGTCTCCACTGCTAACTTTGGTCTTCTCGTACTTTTCGTCCCCATCACTAGAGCTAACGAGAGAAGCAGAGACCATGTGAGACTATCAGTGTCTGGGGAACTGGAGCATTTGCAAGAGGAACAAGACACTTTTCTGCTTTCTGTATTGTGTTCATTGTTGTGTGTGCTGCTGGTTGGTCACATATGCCATGGCTCTAATACAGGGGTCAGAGACCAACCTTCTAGACATAGTTCCCGCCTTCTTCAGTGCTTTGGCATATGGTCTTTCCAGGCTCAAGCTCTCACTGGAGCCCCCAGAGCTTGTGAGGAAAGAAGAAAAACAGCACTGCCCTTCTCATTTTGTAAGTGAGAGCTGAAACTCTGAAGCAGCCTCAGGGTCTGAGGCAGTTCTGGACTCATAGCAGAGTCACCAAACAAGGCACATCTCTTCTCAATCATCTGCCTCTGCTCTAAAGCCACTGAAAACAGAAGGCAGTCGGGGAAGTGGCCTAACAAGATGGCACTTGCTGTTTATTTTAAAGACCTGAGTTCAATCCCCAGAACCTACACGCTGAAAAGAGAAAAGGCTCTTACAAGAGGTCCTCTGACTTTCCCATGAACCGTGGCAGCACGAGCAGACCTGCACCATAAAAACACACACACACACATTTTTTGTCAGGGATTTGAAAAAATAAAATCAGAGCCAGGTGATGGTGGCAGCCTCTGATCCTAGCACTGGGACGCAGAGGCGGGTGGATCTCTGGGAGTCTGAAGCCAGCCTGGTTTATAAAGTGAGTTCCAGGACAGTCAGGGCAACACAGAGAAACCTTGACTCAAAAAAACAAAAAAGGGAAAAATAAATAAAGATGCAGTAAATAAAGTCAGAAGAGGCTGTGGACACGGCTCAGCTGGAAGTGTTGCGCACCAGTCAGCAGGCCGAGGCTCGGTCCCAGTCCTCACACATCCTGCCTGGCCGTCTCTGCACTGAGACAGTGGAGGCAGAAGGATCAGGAATTCAAGGTCACCCTTGACTACAAAGAGCTTGAGGCCGACCTCCTCTAGATGAGACTCTGTCTCAAAAACAAGACGACATCAAAATCCAAACAGGGCTCAGGAGGTGTTTCAGTGGGTAAAGGTGCTTGCTACCTTTCCTACAACCACATGGTGGAAGAGGAGAGCAGACCCCCTTCCACGTCTGACCTCTACATGTGCACCCCATGTGTGGATGCACATAATAAGCAAATGTAAAAAAAAAGTGAAAAGAGAATCGGGCTAAGGAGACCGCTCGCCTGGTGGTAAGACCCTCGCTTAGTACGCTCCAGACTCTAGAGCCCATCCCTAGCACCCAGAAACAAGACAGAAACGAGCAGACAAAAGAACAGAAAAGGAGTTAAAGAAATGCTAATGACAATGATAACATCTGTTTGCTCCTCTGGGTTCAGTTCTTGAGGGCATTCAGCAGCAGGCCTGCAGGTTAACGCAGGCTGGCTGATACAGAGAGCCCAGCCAGTGCCTGCTCTTCTCATCTATGGGAGCAAACCAGAAAAGCCCACTTACAACCCTCCTCTCTAGAACCTGCCATAGGTACTAAGACAAAAGGGAACCAATCGTGGCAGGTGCCTGGCTGCGCCTCTCAACCTTGTTATCAGGCTCTCACCCTAGGGAAAGCAGCTGCTTCATGTCAACACCTTCTCTCTGCTGGTACTCCTGCAGAAGGCTGTGGGCATGATCAAGATCCACAAAGTTGCCATAATCCTCCTCTTCTGCGACACAGATATAATAGGGCAGGAACTGTGGCACTTCCGTGGGGACTGCCAACCCTTCCCCTGAAGGGGAAGGCAGGTAACAGCCAGGCCAGGGTCCTGCAGGTGGAGAGCTTGGAGCTTCTCAGTCGAGTCTAGCACTCTGACATCATTAGAATCACTTCCCAAATCTGAGGTGGGCGGTGGTGGAGGCGTCTCCTCGGTGTCACTTCCCCAGTCATGTGAGCCTTCACACCAGTTCTCAGCGGCAAGGCCATTGCCCTGATTCTAGAACAGTCAACGAATACAGGCCAATCACACTTCGATGACGTCATCAATACCTTCAAGCTTCCCCACCCATCCATGTACCTTCCCAGGGAGCCTGCTACCTTCCTCTCTGGCACACTCCAATTAAACTTCCTGGATTCTACCCACTCAAAAACATGTTAAGGCTGGGTGTGGTGCTGCATCCATTTAATCCAACCACATGACCGGCAGAGGCAGATGGAGCTCTGTGAGTTCCAGGCCAGTCTGGGCCCCAGAGTAAAAACCCTGTCTCAAAACAAACACATGAACAACAAAACTGGAGAGAAAGAGCCAGCTCAGTGCAGTGATTAAGAGCACTTGTTCTTGAGAGGTCTAAGTGGACCCAGGTTCCGGCAGCTCACAACCATCTATAACTCCAGTTACAGGGGATCCACTGCCACCTCCCTGCTGTGCATGTGGTGTACATACACACACTCACAGAGGTAAGCACTAACACATGTAAAGTGAAATAATTAATTCCAAAACCAGACAAAGCCCCAACTGTGCAAGAGGTGACTTAAACACCGTCTTTTCCAGGGCAATGTATCACATGTAGGTCCAGATGTCTTCACCTATCTGTCCCACAATCTTTCTGTTGTGCTTCTTGTATTATAGGGAAAGGACTACATTTCCCAGACTCCTTAGCAGCTGGGATGTTAGATTAGATGTATTCAGGGATTAGCTACTCAGGTCTGCCTAAGAGACAAGTGTGTAATGGAGAGCAATGCCAGAAGCAGGCTTAACATGGAAGCTCATATCAACCTTGGGGAGGTTGAGGCAGCCTGGGTGACACAGATTTCCAGACTACCCTCAGGTATGGATCCAGAACCTGTCTCTAAACTAACCAGAGGTGGGGGAGGTTCTGAAAACACAGATAAAGACAGCATGCCAGGTTCTAAGACAAGGGCAGCACCCACTCATCAAACCACACCTTAGTATCCTAACGCAAGAGGTAGCCTGGTAGATGGGCCCGTTCTGAGAAGTGCTTCCAGAAGTCCTTGCTGGACTTTTCCCTGAGGCTATCAATTTAGCTAGTAAAGATGTAAATGTCTTAGCTTAAAAAAAAAAAAAAAAATCTAAGTATTTTTCTACCTCACACACAACCATGTGAGCCATGCACATACCTGAATATATAATATACATATATATGTATATATTTCCCTATATTTATTCAAATGAGAAAAATCAGTAAACTCTATGTCTCAAGTATAAACTAAAAGAAAGTCACAAAAGCTGGAGAGATGACTTGGTGATTAAGAGCACTGGCTGCTCTTCGAGAGGACCAAGGCTCAATTCCCAGCACCCACGTCAGGCGGCCCAGGAGATTCACGGTCTCCACAGACACCTGCACTGGTGATCACATAAACACACGCATGCATGTATAGTGGAAAGTACAATCTTAAGACTAAAATTTATTCCATTGCACATGAAAGAACCAGGTTTTAAAAGTTTTGTATTAGGGGGCTGGAGAGATGGCTTAGCACCTACATTACGCAGCTCTCAAATCACCTGTAACTCCAGCTCAAAAGATCTGACAAGTGTGTGAGGCATACACACAAACAATTTTTTTCCTGACAGGTTTCTCTGTGTAGCCCTGGCTGTCCTGAAACTCACTCTGTAGACCAGGCTGGCCTCGAACTCAGAAATCTGCCTGCCTCTGCCTCCCAAGTGCTGGGATTAAAGGTGTGCGCCACCACTGCCCGGCTTTTAAAAACTTTCTTAAGGGGCATGAGAGGTGGCTCGCTGGTTAAGAGCACCCTTCAAGAGTAGAAAGGGTACGGGACCCCATGAGGAGAGCAACAATACCAACCAACCAGAGCCCCCAGGGTCTAAACCACCAGCCTGGGAGCGCTTAGGGAGGGACCCATGGCTCCAGCTATATATGCAAGGGAGCTATATATAAGTGGGAGAAGAGATTCTTGGTCCCATGAAGGCCGGACATCGTGGGGGGAGGGTATTTGAGGGTGGGGAGGTGAGGTATGGGGGAGGGTGGGTGTGGGTACACCATCATAGAGGCAGGAGGAGGGGAGAAGGGATAGGGAGTTCCTGGGAGGGAGGGGGGAAAGGGGGTAAGGGGAAAACACCTGAAATGTAAATAAAAGTTCCAATTAAAAAAAAAAAAAAAAAGAGCACCCTTCAAGAGATCCTGAATTCAATTCCCGACAACCTCACGTTGGTTCACAACTATATATACTGAGTCTGCTGCCCTCTTCCGGCACGCAGGTGTACATACAGATAGAACACTCAACAGTAAATACATGAATCTTTTTAACCGTCTTAAATAGGAGGCGGTGGTTCATAGCGGTAATCACAGGACTAGGGAAGATTTAAGCCAATGAATTTCTGAGAATTAAAAGCCAGCTTGGGCTAGAGAGGGGAGGCTGTGTCTCAAAAAACAGACCGACAGCGGTTGTCTTCAACGAGTTGCTGGGAAAGATCCTCAAATTATAGGGAAAAAAAAAAATATATATATATATATATATGCCAATCAGAATCGCTTTACCTGCGCGTTCCGAGTCTCTTTCTCTGGCACTTGCAGGCACTGGGAGCGGAACACCTTCCAGCTTAGAGGCAAGACAGATGCTGTGAGGGTTCCACCCCGGACGTCCGCCCCGCCTAGTGTCACCCGGCCCGGCCCGCCCGCTCCTGGGACAGCCTCCACTACAGGACTGCCCCGCCTACCTGCGCGTCTGGCCGTCGCCGCAGCCCGGACGGGCACAGGCGAACACGAACAGAAGCCGATGGAACGGGGAGCCTTCCAGCGGGCAGTACAGCTGCACGACGAGCGCGAGCGGCTGTGCGCAGCGGTCACACCGCGGCCCCGGGGTGGAAACGGCCGGCAGGGCGTCCTGAGGAGCGGGGCAGCTGCTCAGACCCCGGGGACTCACTCCGCTCCCTCCCGAGGGACACCCTCCGCCAAGGCTTCGCAGACGCACTCACCGGGACGCCACCCAGCTTGCTAGCGGTCCAGGCGGCGGGACCCTTGGGGCAGCCCTTCACCGCTTCATCCCGAAGTCCCAGAAGCACGGGCTTCCGGACGGCCGCCATAACAACTGGGCGCCCACGTGTCAGCGCGAGCGACGGTGGCTGACAGGGAGCGTTATCTGCGCACGCGCGCCGCCTGCTCCCTCCCCCACCCCCGACTCCGCCCCGAAAGTGTCCTGGGCGGAGACCACTTGTTTCACTTCTGATATCCTGAGATTGGATCTACAAAAAGGTTTAACTAGAAATTGACAACTGGAAACATGATGACGGTATTGGCAATCAACAAGAAACATAACAAAAAGTCTTTAATTTTTTTTTTAAAAAATAGTCATTTATTTTTTTCAATTTTGCGTGCATTGGTGTTTTGTCTGCGTGTAGGTCTGTGTGAGGGTGTCAGTCCTTGGAGTTTCAGGTAATTATGAGCTGCCCTGTGGGTGGTGGGAACTGAACCTGGGTCCTCCGAAAGAGCTCTTAATTCCTGAAACATCACTCCAGCCCCCAAAAGTCCTTAATTTTGAAAGATATATTTAAAACGCGTGTGAAGACTGAGGTTAAGATTTGAGCATGTAAGCCGGGTGGTGGTGGCGCACGCCTTTAATCCGGGCACTTGGGAGGCAGAGGCAGGCGGATTTCTGAGTTCGAGGCCAGCCTGGTCTACAGAGTGAGTTCCAGGACAGCCAGGGCTATACAGAGAAACCCTGTCTCAAAAAACCAAAATAAATAAATAAATAAATAAATAAATAAATAAATAAATATAAATAAATAAATAAATAAATAAATGGACTGATAGTATCAGAGGAATGACATGAGAGGTTATCCTGTGTTACACACACACACAAGCAAATAAAAGAAGCTGTAAGAAGCTGTAAATACTACTTTAAGATTTAGAAATGCTGAGAAAATGTTATTTTTCCTGAGTGGAAGACACCACCAGCCTTACAGTGATTGGCCTCAGCCACATCCATCCGGAGCCTGGAGATGAAACTGGCTTGTTCTTTCTGTTAGTTGGCTTGGTTTATACCTCTACTCAAGTGGGCTGACTTAAAGGCTCTGTGAAGTCTGACTGTGATGTTCACTTGAGGTTGAATCAGCAAATTTGGCTTGGCAGATGTTTTATCTCAGCTAGTATTCTCAAGGTGTATTGTGTGTATGTGTGTGTAGTCACATGTGCTGAAACTGAACTTAGAAGAAGTGAATAGACGGAATGTGTGAATGTGTAAACTATGTTTGTGTCTGTGCGTGTCCGTGCAGGTGTCCAAAGGCACTGGATCCTCTGGAGCTGGAGTTATATGTAGGAGGAGCTAAGGTGGGAGGAGGAGAAGAGAAGAGGAAAGGAAAGGAGAGAGATGTAGGAGCAATGGAGAGCCACACAGGTATGGAGAGCAGTCGTGGGTAGTAACTTTATTTAGGTTAGCTAATTGGGAAACAACTCTCTTTGTATGGGCATATTGTTATTGAGCATTACCAAACATATAAAGCCTTTGATTAATCTTTAAGCATTAGAGTCTCATTTTCTACTGGGCAGGCATGGATGGCGGGATGGTCTGGGCAATCCAGCCTTGCGGAGACAGCATGGAAGATTGGCAGAGCCATCTCCACGCTGGCGTCTCATGGGTGGCAGGGCTGGTGTTTTCTGGCTGGCCGGTTCTAGCTGCGGCTGAGAAACATGGCGGCTGAGCTAGGCCAAGCCTCCGCAGCTTAGATAGTCGGTTTGACCAGAGGCCTTCTATTAAATAATTATTTCAACAATTATATGTGGTTGTAAGCTGCAAACTGTGGCAACTGAACAAAAGTTGGGTCCTTTGCAAGAGCAGCATATATTCTAAACCTCTGAGCTGTCTCTAATCTCAAAGTGTATTTTTTTTTTTTCCAAGACAGGGTTTCTCTGTGTAGCCCTGACTGTCCTGGAACTCACTCTGTAGACCAGGCTGGCCTCGAACTCAGAAATCCACCTGCCTCTGCCTCCCAAGTGCTGGGATTAAAGGCTTTTCCAAGCGTGTGCTTACCAATTTATTATCTCCATCTCTCCACCTGCACTAAATTTAGTGGCTAGTCCTACCTAGTCCCTGTCAAAAAATCCTTGGCCATCTGTCTGTAGTGGTGGCCACAGGCTCTAGCTGCCCCCCCCCCTCAGACCTCACACGGTTGTTGTGTCCTTCTTCCTTCAAAGCATAGCAGAGGGCTGGAGAGATGGCTCAGAGGTTAAGAGCACTGGCTGTTCTTCCAGAGGTTCTGAGTTCAATTCCCAGCAACCACATGGTGGCTTACATCTCTATTGGGATCCAATGCCCTCTTCTGGTGTGTTTGAAGACAGCGACAGTGTACTCATAAGTAAAATAAATAAATAAATCTTTCAAAAAAAAAAAAAAAGCATAGCAGGAAGACCCTTTCTCTTTCCTTGCATCTGCCTTTTTTCCTCCTGGGACCCTCCTGTACCTTCCACCCAGCAATTGGCCGCTGGCCTTCTTTACTGACAAATCAAGAACCAATTGAGGAACAGTTCTTTAGCTTCAGAAGCGGCCCCTTCAGTGACCAAGCTTGTGTGTAGTGGTGGTTTGAATAGCATTGGCCTCTTAGCCCCATAGACTCCTGTTTGAATGCTTGGCCCACAGGGAGTGGCACTATTAGGAAGTGAGGCTTTGCTGAAGGGTGTGTCCACTGTGGGGGCGGGCTTTGAGGTCTAACTTGCTCAAGCTAGGCCTAGTGTAGCATTCCTTCCACAGCCTTTCGATCAAAATGTTGAACTCTCAGCTCCTTCTCCAGCACATGCCACCATGGTTTCTGCCACGATTGTAAGCCAGCCCCAATGAAATGTTGTTCTTTATAAGGTGTCCCTTCACAGCAATAAAACCCTTAGATGTGTACCAAGTCTTTTTATTAACTGGCCATCTCGTGAGCCTAATTAACATGGAGGAAAGTAGAACGATGGGACTGGCAGTCTCCCCAAGGACTGACAGCCAGGATGTGAGTGTGACAGTAATGACAGACACCCTGCTAAGATTGTCTTTTGAAAGGTTTAAGCGAGTTCCTCATTGGGGTTCTTTTTTTTTTTAAGATTTATTTAATTATTTTATATATGTGAGTACACTGTAGTAGTCTTCAGGCACACGAGAAGAGGGCACCAGATACTCGTATAGACGGTTGTGAGCCACCATGTGGTTGCTGGGAATTGAACTCAGGACCTCTGGAAGAGCAGTCAGCGCTCTTAATCACTGAGTCAGATCTCTTCAGCTCCATCCCTGGGTTTTGATACCAGAAACAAACCAGAACAAAAAACAAACAAAACCTACCCAGTAAAGGAGAATTACTTTTTCCACATCACCAAGGTGAGGAGAGGAAGGAGGTGAACACTTGACTGGAGACCAAGTTGCCCTCCTAACTGCAGACCCCTGTCCTTACCCAACCCCTTTTTTGTTTGTTTTTGTAGTCCTGGCTATCCTGGAACTCACTCTGTGGACCAGGCTGGCCTTGAACTCGGATAAACCTGCCTCTGCCTCCCATGTGCTGGGATTAAAGGCGTGCGACCCTATCACCCAGCTGTCCCCTCTTCTGAATCATCAACCCTGAGACTCTGGACCAGACCACCACTGAGTAAAGAGCCAATCAAGGCATAAGCAGGGTCACCCACACCTAACAGATAAAGTACCAACTCAGTAAACTGAAGAGGCTGAGCCCATGCCTCCTCTAGGCATCTTTATTCTAGCTGGGATGTGAATACAGGTCAGAACAACACGACACATCAAAGCCCTTCCACCTGCTTCAACAGGGAGGGTGCACAGAGTGGGTGGACGGCAGTTCCAGACCAGCTTCTCCCAAAAGCCTTGTAGTCCAAGCCAACTATCGGTGGTGAGCTCTGGGCAGCAGGGAGGGGCAATACCATGCAGTGCATATGGTGAGAAGGGACATGAAGGACCAGCCAGTAGGGCTGCCGCTGAATTTATTCTATCTTGGCGTCCCGCTGCTGCTTGATGAAGCCTATCAGTCCATTGGTGGAGGAATCATGGGAGGTCACGGCAGAGCTGCCCTCCAGCTCCGGCTCAATTTTCTTGGCCAGCTGCTTCCCCAGCTCCACTCTGGAAGGGAAGGGTGGGGGAGGAAGATGATGCATCACATTCTAGAGACAACCCAAGAGCACAACAGAGACTCCTCAGCAACTCACCCCCACTGGTCAAAGCTGTTGATGTCCCACATGATGCCCTGAACGAAGATCTTGTGCTCATACATGGCTGCAGAGGAAACAGCAGACGGTGCCTGTTAGGGCCTTTCTCCTCTCCCTTCCCTTCCCCATCCAAGTGACCCCAAGCCAGCCAGCCATCCTTCTCTGCCCCCCACTCACCGATCAAGGCTCCCAGAATGAAAGGTGTTAGCTTGGTAAACACAATAGAGTTGGTCGGACGGTTTCCTTCGAAGACCTGTAGGAAACAAGAAATGTCCTCAGTGATGGGCGCTCAGCCCTAAATGGGGTGTCTACACACATCCTTCCCCTCAGGGCTTCTTCTCTGCAGAAGAGAAGCTGGAATGACTGTAAGAGCAAACGTGGTGGGTGACTCCAAGGAAACATTGCCCTCCAGACCCAACTAGGCTGATGCACTTAGAAACTCACAGACCAAATCCCACCGCGGAGAGAGTTAAAGCAGACACGAAGCCCCGCCTCTAAGCTATCTACAAACAATAGCTGCTGGGAAAGGTAAAAGGAGTTTTTTTTTTTGTTTTGTTTTTTTTTCAAAACAGTGACACTAGGTCTATGAACCGGGACCAGAGGTACACCAAGGAAGAGAGGATCAACAATTCCATGTTTTTATGATGTTGTTATTCATTAACTTATGTTTTTTATCCATCCATCCATCCATCCATGATTGTTTGTATATGCTTGGCCCAGGGAGTGGCACTATTAGGAGGTGTGGCCTTGTTGGAGTAGGTGTGGCCTTGTTGGAGTAGGTATGTCACTGTGGAGGTGAGCTTTAAGACTCTTGTCTAGCTGCCTGGGAGCCAGTCTTCTCCTGTTTGCCTTCACAATAAGACATAACTCATAGCTCCTTCTACAACATGGCTGCCTGGATGCTGTCATGCTTCCTGCCTTGATGATGATGGAATGAACCTCTGAACCTGGGTCATGACGTCTGCTCATAGCAGTAAAACCCTAACTAAAACACTATCTAATCAAATCTAATCAATTCTAATCTAATCTATCTTCTATCTATCTTCCTCCCTACCTACCAATTTATAGAAACAATAAAGTTGAGTGGGTAGATGGATCTGGGAGGAACTGAAGGAAGAGAAAGAATATGGGCAAAATATACTGGGCAGGGGAAGAAAGTCCCCAGGCTAATTCTGGTCCCCAAGAGTTTGAAGAGGAAGGCACTCCACCCAGGTGTGGGACATTTACTCTGGACGAACAGACGTTCCGACTGTGCAGGACAAACAACTATGAGCCTCTACCCTGACCCTTCAATGTCATCCCTCTCGGCCCTGCATGTCACCCTATGGCTGAAGTTCCGGAGCAAGGCTGACCGACCTTGTGTGGCAAGAGTTTCTCCAAGTCTTGGGGGCTCTTTCCGGCAGCCTGGAGCTCCTTCCTGGCCTCTTCGGGCAACTTCCCCTTCATCAGGGCCTCAGTCTGGGCCAAGAAGTTGGCCAGGAGGATCTGACAAGAGAGACAGACAGTTACAATAGCAACCACCGACAGAGACTGCCCAGTCCATCTGAGTTCCAGTATGGTCCACTCACTGCATAGCTCAACTGGAGTGAGGAAAGAGGCCACATGGGATGACACAGGAGGGTGACAGTGATAACGATTCATTTTTCTTTTAGGGGATGGAATCCAAGTGCCCTCTGCTAAGCTACAATCCTATCCTTTCTTAAAGTCTGAGACAGGTTTTTGCTAAGTTGCTCAAGCTGCCCTCAACTGGCAGATCCTCCTCCTCCTCGGCTTCCTGAATACCTGCAATCACGGGTATGTGCCACCCCGCCAAGCTGCCTGGCAGAATATTCAGTACATAAGGGGTCCTGCTAGTGACTGTCTTGTAAGACTGTAAGAGGGAGAGACCCCCTTCTCTAGTTGAATCAAATCAAGAGTGCTGTTATCACCATACAGCGGGCACTCGCCTTCCAATCCCTACACGCACAACGCCAAAGCAAGAGGATTACCAAGTTCAAGGCCAGCCTGAGATGCATTGTGTGACCTTGTTGCAAAACAAAAGAAGACACTCAGCCACCAGTAAGGAACCAGAATATTGGTCCTCAGAGAAGAAGATTCTGCCAGAAACATGAATGAACAAGTATTTTCCAAGAGTCTGGCTGTCTTCTAGCCTTTTACTTGTCAACTTGACATAGCCTAAAAGTCACCTGAAACGTGAGTGTCGATTGCGTCTGCTCAGTTCAGATTGGCCTGTGGGGGATTGACTGCCATGATTGTAAGCTGATACAGGAAGGCTCAGCCCACTGTGGGCAGCACCATCCCTAGGCAGGAAGTGTCGGACTGTACAAGAAAGCTAGCTAAGCATGAGCCTGAGAACAAGCTGGCGAACAGCATTCGCCCATGGTTTCTGCTTCCCCCAATCATGGACTGTGACCTGTAAGCCCCAAAGTAGCTTTTGCTTAGAGTCTTTCCTCACAGTAGCAGAGATGGAACTAATTCAGGCCAACACCTTGAGTTTGGCCCATGACTTTTATGAGATAGGAACCCAGCTGGGCTTCTAACTCTGGGAACTGAGATAACTGAGATTGTGTTTCAAGGCAGTAAACTTGTAGTCAGTCATCTGTGTGTCAGTGAGAGAATTTAATCTAACTGCTGAGCAGGGCAGCTGCAGGAGGGCTGTCCCACAATCCTGAGAAGCACAAGAACAGTGCAGACCGGCTTTTTACCTTGTGATGCAGACCTTTCCGTATAGGGTGCTGGGTCTGGACAGGGATGAGGAAATCACAGGGTATCATCTTGGTGCCTGTTAAGGCAAGGGGACAGTAGTCATCCATACAACCCTAAGCCCATGGAAGCTACCCAAGCAGCCTATAGGAAGCCACTACCCTAAGCAGGAGGTCCCTGCTGTCCCATTCTCAGTCTACCAGGTACCACACCCACTTGCCCAGGACAGATGGGCCCTCTGTCTAAGTTACCTTGGTGGATAAGCTGGTAGAATGCATGTTGACCGTTGGTCCCTGGCTCCCCCCACACGATGGGGCCTGTCTGGTGGTCCACCCGGGCCCCAGACTTGGTGATGTACTTTCCATTGGACTCCATGTCACCCTAGAATGAGGACAAAAACTCAACCTTCTACCTGTAGGATTTGCCTGTCTCAAACTGCCTGGATCCTTCCTGGGGTGCCTTAATCAGCTTCATGTGGGGAATCCTGTAAATATGGGTCCTGAGGCTCCTGAGTTTCCTGCTATAAGACTACCATAAGGACCATGAGATGGGCCTGGAGGCAGGAGGAAGACTCTCTTTATTTGTTCTTCCTATAGGTGGCCTAAGGTAGCCCAGGAAGTCGGCCCACTGCTTTCTTGACCCAGAAAAATCATGCAGATTGAGAAGTCAAAACCCGTTCACTTTTACAACTATGAAGAAGCCTGAAGATTGTTTCAGGATATTTGATCACACTGTGAACCCCAAGATTGTGAAATTTACTGAAAACAAACAAACAAAAAAAAAACATGTTTCTAGTTGTGGTGTGGCTTAGCCCTCAGCACACACCTTTAATCCCAAACAATGAAGGTAAAGTTAGTTTACAGAAGGAAGCATCCATGTTTGAAAGTAATGTCTACTTAAGTGGCAGACAAAGTGACAAATCAGAGAGAGATTTGACAGAGTAGGATACACCCAAGTCTCATGAGAAGAAAGGAAAAGAAAGCTACTAAGGGGCAGTGCAGAAAAAAGAAGGATGTAGTTTTTACCAGGAGAGTTTTACAGAGAACATGCTAGACACAGGTGAAGACAGAACAAGAAGGAGTTTGAAGATTAGGGACATAGATTGCTAGAGTTAGTACGAGGCCAAGCACAGCAATTAAATAAGAAACCGAGAGAAACCAGATTAAATCAATCAGCTGGGAGAGGAGTTTGAGCCAAAACAGCTGAGTTGAATCAGCCAGCCAAAGATCTGAAAGAACTAGAAGGGGTAAGCTTATTCAACAATAAGTCTCAGAGGCTGAAACATTCTAGGCCTAGATTAGATTGTACGAAGGCTAGAAGCTTCCAGGACTAGGCCTAGATTAGCAGATGGAGGCAGTAAGCCTCGGATACAATTACTCAGACGAGTAAGTCACATCTGCAGGACACGGCACATTTGCAGGATTTAAAAGAGTGCTTCCTGCTCTTCCAGAGGACCTGATGTCAATTCTCAGCACACACCAGCTCACAAGCACCGGAACTCCACTTCTATGGGGTTCCTCTTCTGCCTCCAAGGGCACCTTGCACCCATGTGGCATTCACTCACATAGACACATACAAATACACATTCAAGGAAAAGGAGAGAGAGGAAGGAGACTATGAGCAGGTAAATGTGCCCTGACCAAGTAGGGCTGGACATGGGGTCAGAGGCCCCGAAGGGTATTAACTTTTGTTACATGTGCTTACAAATATGGAAAGGTATGGCTGTACTCTCTGGTCAAACATATCCACCCAGGTGAACAAAGCACACCTGGGCCACAGTATAGGCTCACACCATCACCCAAAACCAGCAACGACAGGAGAGAGCCAAAGAGGAAGACACACGCCACAACCAATCCGGGATGTGTCTGGCCAGGGCACCGCTCACAGTTGACAACACGGATGTAATAGGACTTGGTTTTACCAAGATGTGCCACGAACCCGGCAGCAGAGATGAACCATGGCCACACCCAAGTGCAAGGCGAGGCACTGGAACCTGCCAATAGACCTCCCAAAGCACCACCCGGCAGCTGGTACCTGCTGGAAATAGGCAGCAAAGCGGTGCATGTACTGGTCATAGGGCAGCATGGCGTGGGTCTCACAGCCGTAGCAGTTGATATACCAGATACCCAGTAGAGCCAGCAGAACAGGGGCGTTCTTCTCCAGGGGCGTCTTGAGGAAGTGCTGGTCCTGAAAGAACAGCAAGGTGAGTGAGGGTTGAGTAGCTGGCAGGAGAGGAAGGAGGGGCGGGACCCATCCATGTCTCCATCCACCCAGCACTCACCATCCAGTGAGCCCCGGACAGCAGCTGCTCAAAGTGGTCAAAACCTGTGGCACAAAAGCAGCGTCAGCAGGAAGTGCCACCCCTGTGTCCACCCAGAGGTTAGTTATAGTTTCTTCTGGAACCAGGAAAAAAAAAATGGGACCCAGGAGAAGAAGGGGCCCGAAGAAAGCCTCTCTCTTCAGAGCTGGCCCTGAGCATATCAACACTACAGTTCTTTCTCCCAGTACTAAAAGATAAATGTTTGTAGGCAGAGGCAGAGAGGCAGGAAGCCTGTGGGCTGAGCAAGGCATTCATGGCTATAACATCAACCTCATGCTGCAATACTGCCTCCTGCAGACGACTCAGGAACACACTCACCCACATGAAGAGCGATGGAAAGTCCAATGGCTGACCATAGCGAGTAGCGGCCACCTACCCACTAGGAGAGAAGGAAAGGACATTGAAGGAGGGCAGGTACACCCTACCCCCTCCCTCCTGCCACGCCTGTCCCTGGAAAGCCACTCTTCCACGAGTACAACCTGTAGGGCTTGACCCAACCCAACTCATCCTAGGAAGTCAGCAGCCCGGTGCTACTGACCCTCCACATGGGACCAATAGAGCCACAGCCATAGAGTAAAGATGTTGTTACCATGGTTGGCCTTTTTTCCTGGCAGACCTAAGGCCTCAAACCTCTGTCATCCGTCAGCTCCTGTCTCCTCAGCACTGGCAGACAGACAGCTTTGCCTTCTCAGTGTTGACAGAGCCAGGGCTTCAGCTGCCTCATCATGGACTGTGGTAGTTCTTACTTCCTCAGTGCTGACAAAAAGAGCTCCCGATCTTCGCTAAACCTTTTTCCTCAGATGCCGACTTACACAGACCTTCATACCTGTTCACCATTCCATCTCCTCAGACGCTGGCAGACCAAGCCCTCATACCTGTGCATAATACATACCTCAGACACAACTTAAGAGCTTCATACCTGTGCCTACCTTATTGCCTCAGATACTGATGGTAAATTTAGTACCTCATACCTGTGCCATGCCTCATCTCCTCAGATACTGGCAGATCAAGCATGCATATCTCTAATGAACTTACCTTTGAAACACTGAGACACCCAGGACCTACCCCTCAGACACTGACAGACCCAGAGCTTCATACCTGTCTCTTCAGACACTGACAGACCCAGAGCCTCATACCTGTCTCCTCAGACACTGACAGACCCAGAGTCTCATACCTGTGTCTCCTGTCTCCTCAGACACTGACAGACCCAGAGCTTCATACCTGTCTCTTCAGACATTGACAGACCCAGAGCCTCATACCTGTCTCCTCAGACACTGACAGACCCAGAGTCTCATACCTGTGTCTCCCGTCTCCTCAGACACTGACAGACCCAGAGCCTCATACCTGTGTCTCCCCCGTCTCCTCAGACACTGACAGACCCAGAGCCTCATACCTGTGCCTCCCCTGTCTCCTCAGACACTGACAGACCGAGAGCCTCATAACTGTCTCCTCAGAAATTGGTAGACCAGAGCCTCATACCTGTGTCTCCCCTGTCTCCTCAGACACTGACAGAGAGCCTCATACCTGTCTCCTCAGAAATTGGTAGACCAGAGCTTCATACCTGTGTCTCCCATCTCCTCAGACACTGACAGAACTAGAGCCTCATACTTGTGCATACCCTGACTCCTTAATCAAGGACAGACCCATGAATTATACCCATATCTAACTTGTCTCCTAAGTTACTGACAGACCCAGAACCTTACATCTGTACTTACCATCTCCTCAATCACTGACAGACCAGAGTTCATACCCCTTCCTATTCTGTCTCCTCATAAACTGACAGATCCAGAACCTCAGGCCTGTACCTACCATGTCTTCTTGGTCACTGACACATCCCAGATCTGTGACCACTCTGCCTCATTGGTCCAAATTATACACAGAGACTAATACTTTACCTACCATGTCTCCTCACATACTGACAGACTCAGAGCCTCAGATCATCTGCACCCATTCTGTCTCCAGACACTAATTAATCCATAGCTTTATGCTATGGTCACCCTGTCTCCTCAGCCACTGACAGACCCAGAGCCAGGCACAAATGAAGACAGAGAAGCTGCCGAGGACCCCGAGGTTATCCTGGACTGGGAGTTGAAGAGAGCTAACACAGGAAGTTCACACAGACGGAACTGAAAGAATGAGGAAGATGGCCCAAGGTCCCTCTAGACAAGAACTGCTGATTCACCTGGAAGGATCCAGGTTTAAGAAGAGCTTTGCTACAGAGACCATCTCATTAGGTGTGGCATGGACTCTCAGATCTTGCCGAATGGACTTAGGTTTTTTTTTTTTTTTTTTTTTTTGGTTTTTCGAGACAGGGTTTCTCTGTGTAGCCCGGGCTGTCCTGGAACTCACTCTGTAGACCAGGCTGGCCTCGAACTCAGAAATCCGCCTGCCTCTGCCTCCCAAGTGCTGGGATTAAAGGCGTGCACCACCATCGCCCGGCGGACTTAGTTTTAGAACTGGAATCAAGTGGTCAGCAGCCCTGATTGACAAGTCTAGCTTCTGACCTTGGCTGAGAGGAGCAAGGTCAGATTTCACTTATCTGGCAATTCCAGGCAGGGTCTGGAGCGAGCCTGAGCCCTCATATTATACCATGTGTATCCCTAGGACAGCTCAGACTATGAACCAAAGAGAAAGTGAGGCCAAAGACCACACACTAGCGACTACAGACTAGGGGGCTGCAGGTCCCCAGGTCTCTGCAACAGCCCAAGCCTCTCCTGATGAGGACAGGTAGCAGACTGGCTTAGGGCAGCCTACCTCCTCTATCCGACTTCCAGGCTGACCCAGACACATATATTGCTATAAGCAGTTGTTTTGCCTGCCTTTCTTCCTCCCCTCCCTCTGTGCTGTGTGTCAAGGTCTCATTGTGTAGCCCAGGTGGGCTTCAAACACTCGATCTTCCTGTCTTTGCCTCCTAAGTATTAGGGTAGAATTATGTGCCTTGATGCTTTATGGTTTTCTTTCCTAAATTGTTCTATTTCAGTTGTTTATTGATTGGTGTGTCTGCACATGTGTCTGTGTGCGTGTATGAAGGTCCATCATTCTCTTTCCACTATGTGGGTCTCAGGAATGCAGTTCGGGTCAGTGGATGTGTGAACCTGCTGAGCCGTCTTCACCAGGCCCACTGCGGTTCTCTTACACAGCTATGTCTTACCAATCCCTCAGGTCTGGCCAGCCACAAACGTCTATTCCTGGGCTAGGCTGCTCCACACAGTTCATGAGCCTAGAGTACGCTTGTGTCTGAGCCCAGGGGATAAGAACACCTCTTCTTGGATCTAAAGATTGACAGGGAAGGCTGGGTAAACCCCAGCACGGATCAGTGACAACAATTTCAACTGGGAGGCCAGGCTCCACCTACCTGTATCCAGCTCCGTGGATACAGTCAGCGCCATTGCCCAATCTCGACCCTCTACCTAAGCCGATAGTTGCAGGTCGATCTCCCTAAGAGCAATTTGAGACTCCTTAACCTTTGTGGGGACCCAGCTCTATGCATTTCTTTATGACTCCAGTTGTCTCCAACAAGTCTAGGGGAGCTTCTTGAGCCTCACATACTGATCCAGCGCCTCACAAACCGATCCAGCGCCACCAACCTTGGCTCAACCACAGGACCAGCACTGAGCCGGACTTTACCACTGAAGAGCACCGTCCCAACATCTGCAATCCACAGGACCCACCTGAGGCGTGCTTCTACTGAGGTGAGACTTACTCAGCCACACTTGGGCCTTACCTCAGAGATACAGGCTGACACACCCCAGCCAGAACCAAGCTCCATGGACTGAATAATCCCAGGTGTGTACCCCTGGCTCCAAAGTCCTTGCTTAGAGGACTGTATCTATATATGTATGTTTAAATTAAGGTTTGCAAATAGGATGTCAGATCCATAGTACTTGTCTATTTTATGCAACAGTGCTGTGTCTGATTTAAGAGTTCACGCCAACCTACATGGGCTTAGCCATGGCTCTTCCAGCTTCTCCACAAACATCCAGGTACACCCTACCTTTGTCCGAATCCTGTGACCAACTCAACCCTACCTACAAGCGTTCAGCTTGAACTCCGCCTCAAGACTACATCTGACAGAGCAGCTGTGACTACTTACACAGGCAATGCTGGGCCAGCCTGCCCACCTATGCTCCATGATGGTGCGTGCCTTCTGCTGTTGCACTTAGTGGGACAAATGTCCTTCCTAGTTTGACCTTGGCTCTCCTGCTCTAACCTCGCAGGCCAGTTCTGTCTGCCTATGTTTGATATTAGCTCAGTCGGCATCTGTAAGGCCAGGTCTACCCATCTGTGTTGGATCCTTGGGTCCTCAGACCACATCTGGCCAGCCCCACCTACCAGTATTTGAGCCTGCCTCTCCAGAGCATACCTGGCAGGTGACCTTACCTCAGCATGGCCCTGGCTTCTCAAACAACCTTGACCTTGACCATACTTCTTCAGGCTCCACCGCCACCAAGACCCAGGAGTAACTCCTACCTTTGACTGAATCCAACACCTACCTGTGTTCAACTCCTCAGGCCCCAGTGGTCTACACCTGGCAGATCAATTGTCTGTCTCTGACACTGGCCCTCCATAGAGCACATCTGATAAGCCAGTGCCATCTACAGGCACTCACCTCTAATCCTCACACTTCAAAACTGTTATTCGACAGGCTGGGTGTGGCACCACACACCTGTAATCCCAGCACTTGGGAGGCAGGGGCAAGAGGATCTCTGAGTTCGAAGCCAGCCTGGTCTACAGAGAGTTCTAGGAGAGCAGCTCTGCATGACCTTGGTGAGCCATGAGTGTCAATCACAATGCTGACCATGGCTCGTCAGACCACACCCAGAAGGCCAGAAAACCATGCCTCAGCTCACCAGACCACACACATACAGGGCTAGCTCTGCTTTACCTGTATGTGATCCTGGGCTTCCAGTTCACATCTACCTGACCCCAAATGCGCACACTCCGTCCATCGGACAGGCCAGCTCTACCTAGCTGACCCAATGCACTTTTTTCCCCGGGTTTGACCATGACTTCATGTCTCACCAGCACAGCCAGTGTTGTGAACTCGGGGCTCCGTGGAGCCGCAGGGACAAACTCTTATTTACCAAACCTGCTAGTCTCACTCCAGATTGACATACCCAAAAATCCGACCTCATGCCAGGCAAAGTTTCCACAAGCCTTACCCAAGAAACCGACCTCCACGTTCCCGTGTCTGGGCCACACTCCTCAAACTTTACCCGAAGTTTCACACACACGGCTCGACCATACCTGGAAAACCCAGAGAGGCCCGCTCACGCCACACCTCAAGCCCCTAGTTGTCTTCTCAGACGTGCGTCCCACTCACCTCCGTTTCCTCATACAGCACCTCAAAGATCAATTCTTCTCTGACTCTGAGGCCTCACCTGACAGACTGGCTCTGTCTACTGTGCTCGGCCAGACTGACCCAAGAGAGGATTTACTGATTGACAGTGAGTGGTTCTCATAGCAAACAATCTCTCTACTGGTTCCATAGACGAGGTTACCTGATAAGCTCCCACTGTGCTTAGCCAAGTCCACCAGACTTGGGGTTCAAGCAGGGTCTGACCTCAGCAGCCTCTTCCGTACCTTACCTAGGAGACCAGGAAGCAACCTCCTCTGCCAGCTTTACTGCACACACCTGTAAGGACCCGGCTTCGGTGCTTTCTGGATGGACGCCCCTCTCCATCCCTTGACTCCTGGTTTCGGCCTCATTTCGATCACAGCACTTCAGTCCTTAATTGTGAGACTTAGCTCCATTTGCCTTCCTCCTATTTCCTGTGATGCTGGGGGCTAGACCAAGCCAGGGAGCTCCATCTCCCACCCCTAAACCTTTTGCTTGTCATGTTCTACTTACACGTGCCTCTGGTTCTAGGAGGAAACCCAGCCACTCACTTTTGTCTGATCCCGGCTCCTGAGACCTCAGCCATGACATCACCTCAGAGCAGACTCCACCACATGCCTGAACAAATGCTACTGGCCAAACCTCAGGGTTTCCTGCTTGGGGAGTGTGGCTCTGGCCTTAGCTTTCATACTCTCTCTGAAGATCGTGGTCTCCGACCTTTATGTTTCATGAACCTCTGGAACTGCCCACTAATGACAATTCCTCAAGTGTCCCTACCTGTATCTGACCTATCTACCTGCCCCAGGCCTCGCCTTTTAATAACCTGTCTACTCCTGCCCTCCTCACAACCCCTCCCGACACACCCAATGACCGAGAGTAGCCTGTGACACCTCTGAAGAGCTGGCAAGGACGGCGAGGCTTGGGGTCACCTCATCTGAGCAATCAGCTCAATACTATCCAATCCTCCCTCTGCAGAAGCTAAAAGAGACCCTACTATGGGCACATTTGAGACAACCCAGCCTCCTCCTACATGGCCAGGCCATGCATTTCCACATGCCCTTCGGATCTCAATTGCTAGAGCTATTTTTTTTGTCGTTTAAAAACAAGATCTTATTACATAGCTCTGGCTAGCTCAGAACCAACTATATAGCCCAGGCTGGCCTTGAACTTGTGATCCTCCTGTCTCAAGCGCCTGACGTTACAGAGAAGCACACCTAGCTGATGTCACAGCTGGACTCTCCTAATCCCACCGGCACCCATCCCCACTTCTTTTCAGACTGTATTCTAGCTCCTGAGACCTACCCTGACTACACACACGCCTCAGAGACTCCATCATACATACCTGAGGGAAAGGCAACTTTCGAAAGTCAGTTTCAGATGCCAAGATCAGCCCTGGCTCTGAGAGAGACTAGGTTCAGCAGCACACCTGTGCTGGGTCCAGCCGCCAGCCACACCGGGCCATGTCAAGTCTCAGACAGCAGCACTCACACATACCTGACTGGACTGGCCTTGAGGACGGGTTCTTCGTGGCATGCTGCACTCCTCTGACTCTGTCTCATTTGAGAGACTAACTCCAGGAGCTTCACACACCCCTGCTCCTGGGTTCTACACATCACCACCTCCATTCAGAAGCGTCCATCCACACCCCTTCTCATGCTGTTATTTGTGGCCTGACCCATAAGGTCTCCACTGCCAGCCCTGAACTCCTGCTCCCTGCACCTAAATATCACTCTCTGTCCCTGCCTGCAAGACTCAAATGTCTCTGTCACATCCCATCAATTTTCTGTATACTGGGCAGTTACAATGGAAGTCCCACTCTGTTGGGCTCCCTGGCTGGCAAGGGGGCACCTGCTCCTCCCTTTCCTCCGTCTGCTCAGGTGCCAAAGCCTAGGGAGGAAGGGGAATGGCTCTCCTCCTTTACCAGGCAGGGAACATTTGTTAGAAACCATAGTTTCCCCACAGGGGTTCCTCATCTGAATCACAGATGTGTGCCAAGGATGGTAACAACTAGCCCATCTACAAAGGGGTTAACTCAGACACAGAAGACGGCATTGGGCAATGGGGCATCATTCTCTCCTACAGAGTAGGCCAACTGTGGTGGTGCATGCCTGTAATCTAAGCACTTGGGAGGCCAAACCAAGAGGATCACAAGTTCAAGACCAGGCTGAGCTACCTTGTGACCTATAGGTTAGCTTGGGCTACACAGAGACCCTTATCTCAAAACTCCTTTAAAAGAGGATAAGATAAGAACAGCTCAGTGAAGCCAGGCGGTGGTGGCGCGCGCCTTTAATCCCAGCACTTGGGAGGCAAAGGCAGGTGGACTTCTGAGTTCGAGGCCAGCCTGGTCTACAGAGTGAGTTCAGGACAGCCCGGGCTACACAGAGAAACCCTGTCTCGAAAAACCAAAAAAAAAAGAACAGCTCAGTGGTTGAGTGTTTAGTGTGAGCAGATCCTAGGCACTAAAAGAAAACTTTTATTTATCTAATTTAAAGAAAGGTTTTTCAGAACTTTCAAAGCAACAGGAAAAGAGCCTCCAGTCCAACAGCTGGTGGGAAAATTCCCCACCTTTTCAGGTGTATCCCAGACATGTCAGAGAACACGTCTCTGCCCAGACACAGCCACCACACCCTCAGGACACACGCCACGCCCACACAGTAGCCCTACACTCTAACTCCTCACAGCCCTTCCTCACAGGGCTGCAGGGCTCAGGCCAGTGGCAAGGCCGGTTCTTGGTCAAGCCAGGCTCCAGTCCACAGGACTGTCACCTACAGGGTGACCTGCACGAGGTCTACCATCTGAAGTGGGGTTTGCTGTGCAAGCTGCCCAGACTCCAGGTCTACTGCCTCCTCCCCGCCCCGCTCCAGCTGTTCCTGCAGGTCTCAGCTCCCAGGCCCAGGACCTGCCTTATCCTGCCCTTTGGCCTTTACAGACTATGGCTGCAGCCCAGAGAAAGGTCATGCCTGAGAATAACTCACCTCGGCTAATCGGGAGGGCAGGGGTGGCTCTGGTTACCTCACAGTGGGTGCAGCTGGAAGGCTCCCAGGGGAGTATCGCTTCTCCTTGTAAACTAGGAACTTGCCCACAAGACCGAGCCTCCCTAAGGGCCTCTCTGCCTTTCCCAAAGGGAGACGGACATGCACCAAGTGCTCAATAAATGCTGACCTGACCTCATAGGCCCCTCCTGTTGGCTCAGCGGCCAAGACTCGGCAAAGGACACACCAAGCACACAGCACAAAGTGCCCGTACTTACATCCCAGAACTCGAACATGTTTTGAGGGTCAATTCCAAACTCTTTCACTTTGGCCTGGAATATACAAAGGAAGAGAGGTGAGGGAATATCTGTTAGAGAGACAAGAAGAGGGGCTAGAGCGATGGCTCAGCGGTTAAGAGCACTGACTGCTCTTCCAGAGGTCCTGAGTTCAATTCCCAGCCACCACATGGTGGCTCACAACCATCTGTAATGGGATCTGATGTTCTCTTCAGGTGTGTCTGAAGACAGACAGCTACAGTGTACTCACATACATAAAATAAATCTTGAGAGAGAGAGAGAGAGAGAGAGAGAGAGGAGAGAGAGAGAGAAAGGAGTTGCAGGGAGGGAGGAATGACAAGTTCTAGGAACCCGTCACCTTCTTTCCAACCCCAGGGAGCAGGCTCTGAGTCGAGGGTAACACCTGAGATTGCTCACTCACAACTGCACACCGAGCCAGCTCCCCTCCGACACACCCAGGGTCTTGAGCCTACAAAACCTCCTCCTGGTGTATAAGAACCAGAGATGTAGACCAACCCCCATACCCTGTCCTCAACATCTGGCACTCAAACACAGAGGCCATTCCCCAGGCCAGGCAACAAAGCCTAGACCACTGCCCAGCCTCCCTCCTGAAGATGAGGTCACCCAAGAGATCCCTAAGGAGACAGCCTTGCTCTAGACACCCGTACCTATCCTCAGTGGAAATGTCCACTGACAGTACAAGCAATGTCGACAGAAGGCAGACAAGGCACAGATTAGCATCTGGCGGGACCCCACCCCTTCTGGAGGTTGATGTGGGAAGGAGGGGAGGCAAAGGGTCTCAGAGGGACTGAGGTATGTTCATGGTTCCCAGCTCTGCCTTGCACAGTAGTACCACATGGCTGTGCTCAAGTCCACAGGGGCTGTGCTTCCAAGAGCAGCCCCCCACCTCATACAGGCTCAAGGCCAGGCCAACTGTGAGATGGCAGACATGATCAGGGCTCTAACCCCCTCATCCTCACCTCACACAGTCCATCTAGCAGACCAAATCTGGGCGTGTGGAAGGATGACACAGCAGGAAAGAGCATTTCCTGCTCTTGCATTAGAACTGAGTTGAGCTCCTCACACAGACACCAGGCAGCTCATAACCAACTGTAACTCCAGTTCCAGGGGATCCTATGCCCTCTTCTGGCCTCTGAGGGTATCTGTACTCATGTGTGCCCATACCTACCCACCTCATCCCATAAAATTAAAAATAAAATAATAAAAATAATTACAAGGAAAAAAGTCATGGCAGGCAATGTAGCAAATGCCTTAAACCCAGCCAGCACTCAGGAGGCAAATGTAGGTGGATCTCTCTGAGTTTGAGGCCATCCAGGATAGCCAGAGCTATACAGTCAGTCCCTGTCAAGAAAGTTCTTATCTAGGGCTAGCTGGATGGTCCTAGAAGCCTAGGGATTGGAGTTTGATCCCAGGAGAGGCAAGAGAGAACCACAAAGTTGTCCTCTGACCTCCACTGGTGTGTGTGCCCACGGATATCATGTACACACACTTGCAAAATAATAAACAATTAATTTAAAAGAAGTTAAATTGCAGACTGGAAAGATGGCTCAGTGGTTAAGAGCACTTGCTCTTAGAGAGGACCCAGGTTCAATTCCCAGTAGGGTGGTTTATAACCATCCCTACCTCCAGTCCCAGAGGATCTAACGCCTTCTTCTGATCTGTGGGCACCTGACACGCATGTGGTATACAGACATACATGCAAACATACACATAATAAAATAAATCTAAAAACAAAAGAGAAAGTGGTGATGTTGGCCTTTAATCCCAGCATTCAGAGGCAGAGGCAGGTGGATTTCTCTGAGTTTAAGCCCAGCATGGTCTACTGAGAAGTTCTAGGACAGCCAGGGCTACTCAGAGAAACCATCACCAAAGAGAAACAAAACTAAACAACAATAACAACAAAAAAAGCACATTCATTTATTTACCAGGCCCAACAGCTTTGGGGAGGTACAAGATTTCTGCATATCTTATGTAGGTGAGTCAGGCCCGGGAGAAGGGTGGGACATTATCCCACAGACTGCCTGTCCTTCCTCGGGATTATAGACTGAATGGAGACCGTAGGAAAGGCCAGTCGGCTCAGTGGGCCTTCTATACCAGCACCCCAGCCATGGTGCAGCCTGAACCAGACAACTGAACTTGGCCGATTCTGAGAGACTGAGGTTTTCTCACGGCCTGGGCTTTCCCAAGAGGGCACGCAGGACTAGCACTTACCGTGTTCGTGGACAGGGCGACAAAGTGCTTTGCAACTGCAGATGGCTACAAGAGACAGAAGCAGATTATACCAAACCCATCCCAGAATGGCCACTAAGGGTGGGGATGCCCTATCACTGGAGAAAATCTCATTCCACACAGGACTAACTAGTCTCTCTCATTGGCCCTGAGGCTGTTAGAAGAACCCACAAAAGGTCAAGGTCAAGAGGGCAGGAAGACGGTGGTTCACGACTATAATCCTAACACTCAGGACACTGAAGCTGGAGGATTGCCATGAGTCCAAGACCGGCCTGGACTACATAGCAAGACCCTGCCACAAACCAATAAAAAAAAAAAAAAAAGTTGTATAAGAGCTACAAGCGAGCCTGCCCAACCCCCCTCAAAGGCACACAGGGCCAAGGAGTAAAATGACTCCCAGTGTGCATGGGTGTGGTTGCTGGGAGCAAAGATGATCCCAAAGGCCAAAGGACTCAAGTCCTCAGTCACAACATGAAAACTATTAAAAATGAATGGAAGAAAGAAAGGGCTCTTAGACAGTTAGAGCAGGTTCTGCTAACGCCAAAGCCATAAGGAAAAGAAGCCGGAAAGGCCTCCTCTTGTTTACACCTCAGCAGAAAGGGCTATTGATAGAGGGAGGGGGAGGAACACAGGACATGCACTGCACCTCCCACCAAGCTCTGCCTGTGGGAGAACTCAGAACTCACCCCCCCCCCCTCCAGGAGACCCCACCCACTCACATCCTTGGCCGCTTCCAGAAACCACTCCTTTGCCGTCTCTGCATTGGTGATGGTCTCCTGGGTGGTGAAGGTCTGTAACGGAAGGCGTGGCGGTCAGTTCGGTCCAGGGTGGGCAGCAGGGGCCACACTGGCTACTGGTTAGCTTATCAGCCACACTTACTACAGGCACCCACAAGCACATGTCCCAGCACTGCGTCCATCTAGGCGTGGAAGGACCCCACTGCAACTCCCAGGCATCTCCCGGAGAGGGGCGGAGTAGACACTGAGTTTTCTTTAGTCCAGCCTAGGCTGGATCTCACAATTCAGATGGAAATTCTATTTTTCAAGTTTATTACATTTATTCAGTGTTGTGTGTGTGTGTATGTGTGTGTACACAGGCACACCACAGCACATGTGGTGGAGGTGAGAAGACAACTTTTGGGGAATAATTCTCTCCTACCATATGGGACCCAGGATCAAACTCAGGTCATCCATCTTGGTGGCAAGCCCCTTTTTACCTGCTGAACCACCTTACCGACCCTCAGATGGACTTTTTATTATTTTGTGTGTATATAGGTACAAGATAATAAATAAACCCTTACGTTATCAAGCCAGGGCTCTGAAATCAGAAAGGCATAAACATGTCAGGTGTGGTGGCACACGCCTGCATCCCCAGTGCTGGGGGCTGAGACAGGAAACTACACTCAGCTAGTAAAGACCCTGCCTCAAAACCCTTAAAAGGGATAGTGGGAAAAAAAAAAAGTGAGGAGGGAGAGAGAAGAAAGTAACAGATAGATCTGTTAAAAAAGAAATATCAGGGGCTGGAGAGATGGCTCAGTGGTTAAGAGCACCTGTGCTCTTCCAGAGGTCCTGAGTTCAATTCCCAGCAACCGCATGAGGCTTACAACCATCTGTAATGAGTTCTGCTGCCCTCTTCTGGCATGCAGGTGTACATACAGATTGACTACTCATACACATAAAATAAAGAAATCAAAAGAAAAGAAGGAAAGATCACCCAGCACTTAGGAGGCAGAGGCAGGCAGACCTGAGTTCTAAGACAGCCAAGGCTACACAGGGAAAGGCTGTCCCAACTAGGGCTGTAGTGGGAAGCTAGTTTCAGACTCATGTTGGTGATAAGGATCTGTCTGTAATGTACGTGAGCAGGTGAGGGGAAGATCAAAAGTTCAAGGTGGACTGCAGTGTGAATTCAAGGCTAACCGAATAACTGAAGAGATAAAGCCTGTCTCAATATAAAGGGCTGGGCATGTGGCTCAGTGGTAGAGTGCTTGCCTAGAGGTCAACACATGCTCGCATGCACTCACACACGCTGGCAAAGATCACATAAAGTGGGTACGGCCTATGACAAGAGTCCAAAATGAACATGTTCAGGCTTTTATTTGGTAAACCTTGTTTGCTGCCAGACACGGAAACCACCTGAGGGCAGTTGTGCTAACCAGCTCTACAAAGCCCCATTCGCTCAGAATCCTTCCTGAGACTCCATTGCCCAGGGCAATCCACCCATCCTTCCCCCCCATCCCCCCTCACCCCCACCCCGGTGCCGTACCTTGGAGGCGATTATAAAGAGGGAAGACTCAGGGGACAGGTTGGCCAATGTTTTGGCAATGTGGGTCCCATCGATGTTAGAGACAAACCAGACGCGGGGACCTCCTTTAGAGTAAGGCTTGAGAGCTTCAGTCACCATGAGGGGTCCCTGCAGGAAGAGAGGACAAGGGTTCTAGGGAGTAACCGCTCCCAACCTTCACCCCATCCCAAGGTGAGCAGAGCACTCCTTACCAGGTCAGAGCCCCCGATGCCGATGTTGATGATGTCCGTGATGGATTTGCCGGTGTACCCTTTCCAGTCACCACTCCGGACCCGCTGTCACAGAATCAGATGTGATTAACCCAAATGCACAGCTCAAAGATGTCACCCCTCCTCTGTGTGTCCCTTTACCTAAATGACAACTGCTAGGCCCTGTCGGGAGCCTCTGGAGGTCACAGAACCAGATGCCTGTCACATTCTATGACATGTTATCCTGGTAGTCTGCCGCACGCTGCTTAACCGGACTCCCACACACTGCTTAACAGACTCTCGGAGAAACAGGCCTTTCTTGTCCCAGACTCCTCAATGTTTATTTCAAATGGCCTCCAAAACTCCCTGTCCCAAGGCAAGCTGGCTTCCTAACTCCAGTGACAGAAAGGAGAGGCCACCCCCGTTTATCTCATAGCATAAAAATGCTTGCCCAGGGAAGATGGCTCAGTGGTTAGGAACAAGGGTTGCTCTTCCAGAGGAGGCAGGCTCAGCTTCCAGAACCCATGTGGCAGCACACAACACCGAAACTCTGGTTCGAGAGAATCTGATGACTTTTCTGAGCTCCACAGACACCAGACACACACCTGGTGCACCAGAAGTGCATACAAGCACTCACGCACACTGACGGAAATCTGAGATATTCTGATCTAGTCTCTCACTCAGCGACTGTAATGTAATTACTTCTGTAGGGCTTTCTAATCATTTCTGCTGGGTATCATAAGCACCCACTTTGATAACATTACATTTGCTTGCTCAACCAACTGGGCTACTCCAGTTGTTCTGCGGGATGTTGTGAGCACCCAATTTAATGATGTTTTGTTACCTGATGTTTTTAACTGTTGCTTGCTGTATACTGAATAAACTCACTCAAAGACCAAAAGCATGTGTATTGTAAACCATTTTCTTTTTTTTTTTTTTGGTTTTTTTCGAGACAGGGTTTCTCTGTATAGCCCTGGCTGTCCTGGAACTCACTTGGTAGACCAGGCTGGCCTCGAACTCAGAAATCCACCTGCCTCTGCCTCCCAAGTGCTGGATTAAAGGCGTGCGCCACCACCGCCCGGCTGTAAACCATTTTCTGTATGAAAACATTTCCGACCAGATGGCTTGTTATGTCCTCATTGCCAAAGTGGAACTCACAGTGGTCTCACATGACGTTGGCCAGAGACAACTCTTGACAGGTCTTGACCAGGGACAGGCAGCCAGCCTCTTAACACAGAGATCCAAATAAATGTGGGTCAAATCCTGGGCCTTGCACATACTAGGCAAGTACCTACCACTGAGCTTAATCCCAGCCCATATGGTCTGAGACAGAATCTTATTATGTACATAGTCCAGGCTGACCGTGTACTGGCAATCCCCTGCTTCAGCCTCCTGATTGCTGGAACCATAACCTATGTGTAGCAGGTACAGCTCCTTCCAAATGTTCTTGCCTTTCAGGCACACATCCCTAGATGTGTGTAGAGTTCCCACTGTGCTGGACAGTGCTGGCTTGTGTCCCTACAAAGGTGTGGTAAGGGTGACCTCATATGACTCGGAAGCTTGGTCATAACAGCCTCTGCTTTGCTCTCTGACCCCTCCCCTGACCGATGTATTCTTTTATTTTTGTGCACGACTGTTTATGCCTACATGTATGCACATCTGTGTGCCACAGGTGTCCTGTGCCTGTGGGAGGCCAGAAGAGGCATCAGATCTCCCCAAAACTGCAGTTACAGATGGTTGTGAGCTGCCGTGTGGGTGCTGGGAACTGAATCTGGATTCTCTGCAAGAGCAGCTAGTGCTCTTAACCACTGAAGAAGCATCTCTCCGGCCTTCTGATTTCTCTCTTTAAAACAAGTCCAGCTACCACGTTGTGAGGACACTCAGTCCTGTGACTAAGCTCACAGGATTCCTTCCAACAGGCAGCACCAACCTGACATTCACAGAGGGAATCTTCCAGAACTGACTCCTTCAGAGAACCAGAGCAGGGTCAACACTCTGACTACACTGTTGAGCAGCACTATTAACCACAGAGCCCCCCTGAACAAAAACAAGAACAGTGCAGGTAAACCTGCTCCCCGGCTTCTGACCCAGACACACCACGTGAAATAGCCATGTTTACTGTTGCTGTGAGCTGAGTTCATGTGTGATTCCTTCACAATGATAGAGAACTGTTGTGTGTCTCAGCACAGAGTCCTAGTGAAAACTTCAACAAGGGGCTAGAGAGAGGGCTCAGCAGTGGAGAGGACCGGCTGCTCTTGCAGAGGAGCCTGGTTCAACTTCCAGCACCCACATGGCGGCTCGCAATCATCTGTAACTCCAGCTCCAGGAAATCTTACACCCTCTACTAACCTCAGGGCGTACTATATGCACACATACACATACTGCAAACACACACACACACAAGCAAAATACATAACACACAAAAATAAAATACTTGAAACCTAAACAAACTGTGTTTGTGGTAGCTTATGCCTATAATGACAGCACATGAGAGGCGGGACTGTCATGAGTCTAAGCCAAATAAGCAAACCTAACACTGACAGAAAGCTTTAAGACTAAGTGAAACCCTAAAAAAGGTTAGACACCCCCCCGGAGGAAGCTGCTGGAACGGTTTAAAGAAAAGGTAGAAATACTCTCAGGACCCTTTGCCCCGTCTGGCCTGCCTGGTCATACTGTAGCTCGTTATGCTGTGTTTGGTTGACGTCCCTGGGAGGGCTGCTCTTTTCTGAGGGGAGGCAGAGGAAGGGTGGATCTGGGGGAGGGGAGAATTGTCCAGAATAGACTAGGGGCAGGGGGAAGGGAAAGTGCAGCTAGAATGTAATATATGAGAATTAAAAAAAAAAAAAAAAAAAAAAAAAGGCAGAAAATATTGCTGGAAATTGTAAGGAAAAGAATTTTTGTAGGTCAGGCTTAAAGGTGTATGCCTGTAACCCTGGCACTTGGGAGGCAGACGCAGGTGCATCTCTTGAGTTCCAGGTCAGCCTAGTATACAGAGTGAGTTCCAACAAGACTATGTTGAGAAACCCTGTCACAAAATTAAAGAAAAAAAAAAACAAAAACCCTTTGTTGGGCTGGGGACGTAGCTCAGTTGATAGAGGGCCTACTTAGCATGCACTAAGTCCCGAGTTCAGTTCCCTAGCACTGTATTAAACTGGGCATGGTGGCTCACACCTATAATTCCAGCACTCCAAAGGCAAGAAAACCTAAGTCCAGCATCATATCAAGTATGGACTACATGAGACCCTGTCTACAAAGATCTTTTAAACCTTCAGAGAAACGGGCAGGGCACGATGACATGATGGGTGGCTGAGTGCTTGCCACCAAACCTGACCTCCTGAGTTCATTCTCTGAGAATCACATGGTGCACGAGGACCGATTCCCACGAACTCTGACCTCCACATGCACTGTGGCACATGTATGCTGTGTACAAATAAATACATGTAAGAATATCAGATGTGTGTGTGTGTATGCGCGTGTACACAGACACCCCTCATAGTGAAGGAATCTGTGCATACAGGGCTACGGTCTGACAGACAGTCCCATAATAAGCTTCTTATGGAGTCTCTGAAGACGCATTAAGCTTTTGTAAGAACCACAGTGTCTGAAACTGTATCTTCTTGAACTGAATGAAGCTAAGTGAGGGAGACACCCATATTTCCACAGACAGTAGGGGCTGAGAAGACCAGGCAGCTGTAGGCACAGCTATATTTTACAAGGAGAAAATGAGTTTCAGGAAGCCAAGGGCCTTAAAGAATCATTCCCAAGCCTTGAGAATGAATTAATTGACTATCAAGCCATGTCCTGTTTGCTGGATTACAGAATTGCATGAACCACCTAGGCATGGTGTGGTACATGCCTATATTTCTGGCACTCAGAGATGGAAGTAGGGTGATCAGGTATTCTGGGCCAGCCTCAGCTACATGGTGGCACTGACTCAAAAATAAAACAAAGCCCAGCCACACCAACAGGACTATCAACTCTTCGGTCTTCCATTTTCCCTGTGTAAAGCGGTCCCACCATCGGCTTCCCCTCCACCCCCTCCCCCCATTCCCAGCTCATCACGTGGATGATACGGTGAATGTCTTTACACCTCATCCTCAAATGAGGAACGGTACTCCAGAGACCATGAAAGGACACAGGTTTGTGTATACACACACCTAGCCTAGGTGACCCTATGCTCCTGTCTGATACTGTAATGGGTTATATAAGGACTCCAGAGAAAGTGAGTGGAGGAACTTTGTCTGCATTTTTGAAACAGGTTCTAACCCTAAGCCCAGGCTGGACTTGAACCCAAGACAATCCCTCTGCTTCAGCCTCCCAAGGGCTGAGATTACCACTCAGACTTTTAAATCATCTCTGTGTGCACATAACTCAGTGCTAAACACTTGCCTAGCATGCCAAAGCCCCGGCTTCTATCCCCAGCAACACAAGAAAAGAAATAAAAGATGGGCCGGGTGGTGGTGGCGCATGCCTTTAATCCCAGCACTTGGGAGGCAGAGGCAGGCGGATTTCTGAGTTCGAGGCCAGCCTGGTCTACAGAGTGAGTTCCAGGACAGCCAGGGTTACACAGAGAAACCCTGTCTCGAAAAACCAAAATAATAAATAAATAAATAAATAAATAAATAAATAAATAAATAAATAAAAGATGGTATTAAAACTGGCTGGCCCAAGACTGGCAAATCTTCCTACTTCAGGCTCCCTGTGCTAGGACTACAGGCATGACATACCAGACCCAAGCTGTGCATTTTTAACTAAAAATATCTGGTCAGTCTAGAATCAGCCAGTTCAACAGGCAGCTTTAGGGGGGGTGTCATCCTGCAACACCATTAGCACAGACTAACACCGCACTGTCCACCCAGCACGCTCGAGCTTACACAGTGTGTGATCGGAGCACCAGGCGCCCGCTCTGCCACACACAGCAAACTGATGGCCAGAAATGTCCTTCACACTCAAAACATCAGGGACATTCAGAAACCCAGAGTCCCACCAGGGGTTCCTAGCTTTCCTCATCCCAGGAAGCCCTCTATGCAGGTGTCGCCAGGCCTTTAAGATAAAGGTCACTTTTGGGTCTGAAAATGGCTCTTGGCCAAGGCAAGTGGATTTTGACCAGGCACATGTGGGAGCAGCTGCTTTCAGGCACAAGTCCAGAATGCTTACAGCTGACCAGATAGATCACTCTCTGAGCATGCCCAACCCATACACACACACACACACACACACACACACACACACACGTCACCCCACACTCCAGACATAACGCCTGCCAGCCAGCCCTTGCAGGATTACCCTGGGGAATGCACACTGAGGCCACAAAGGTTTATGTAGGTTAAGTTAGCTGGTCTCTAAGGCAACCCATACTGCCTCCCATACTGTCTCCCACCCCCCCACCCCACCCCACAGATAGACAAGGAGGTTGGCTGGGCACGGTATATGTCTTTAATCCCAGAACTAGGAAGGGAGAGAGGCAGGTAGATCTCTGTAAATCCGAGGTCAGTCTACTTTACACAGGCCAGTTCCAGGCCAGCCAGGGTTATATAGTTAGACCCTGCTAGGACAGACTGACAGAAGGGAAGAAGGAACACAGAGGCATGTGGATGGTATGGTTATGTGCACTAAACCAGACCCAGGGCCCACTTTACATTATTATACTGCACAGACGCTGTGGGGAGGGAAGCAGAAATGTAGCTCAGTTGGCAGCACGCTTTCCTATCACATAAAGCCTCAAGTTTGACACCCCCACCCACCCAACCCCCAGCACCATGTAGCAGGTTGTGGTGGTGCGCAGACCTTAGGGGATGAACACAGCGTGCTCATTCTGAGAAGAGCTGAAGGAAAATTCAGGTCTCAGCAGAGATAGCAGGGTCGGCAACCACACAGGTCGCCCCCACCTGAGGCTGCAACGAGGACTAAGTCCTGCCTCTAGGGAGAGCAACAGGGTCAGATTCCTATACACACATACACATGGGCAAAGGCTGGCACACACACGTCTAGGCTAGCATCCGCTCACCTGGCAGAAAGACTTCATCTTGTCCAGAACCTTGTTCACCTCTGGCATGACATCTTTGCCATCTACCATGATGGGTGTGTTGGATCGGTTCCGAAGGGCCACATGCAGCACTGCCCGGTCCTAGAGATGAAGGTCAGAGAATGAGGAGCACCCTAGAGCTAGAGCCGTCCCAGCTGGGGGAAGGTACAGTGTAAGTCGGCCCTCTGCACAGGACAAGCAGGTCCGGGCATCCATTAACACCACCGTCTTGTCCAGAGAGCCTGGGAGTGAAAGCCATTCTGGGACTCTGAGGACAGAAAATCCTATACCCCCTTGTATGCTATGAGCAGTCAGGCCTAAAACAACCCCTGAGGGCCTGAAGGACCCCAGGGCATGAAAGGCCTGACTGAAGATGAACAATGTATAGTGGTGAAGACACAGATCAGAGATGAACAATAAGTTCCTTCAGCCATAAACTTAGCCCTCCTGAGGGGAGAGCTTCTTGTTTCTGGCACCTTCTAAATGTGTCCCAAGGCCTCAGGATGTGAAGCAAGACAGACAACAGAGGCTCTCCTCATCAAACAGTCTCACAACTGCCACAAACTAAACCAGAACAGAGGTCTGCGACAGGTGCCAAGCAGCTCACCTGGCCACAAGGGCAAAAGGGCCCAGGCAGCTACAGATAATAGCAGTCTTGGAAGGAAGCAGGTAGAAAGGTCCCAGATAGTCAGGAAAGCAACTTCAATCTAGAGAGAGGTTCCCCCATGTATGGGAGGGTCTGAAGCCAGCCCACCTACCCTAACTATCTAGACTCACTCCTTCCCATGTTCCTTAAGCAAATGCACACCCTCCCCCCTCACAGGAAACCCTCCTCGACCGACCGTGGTCTCCCTCCTATCACACAGGCCCAGCAGTGCAAGATCAGCTGCTTCTCACTGCACCTCTGGCCTCCAAGCCTTCCACTCCTCACATGTAAAAAGACCCGGGGCTGAAGAGATGGCTCAGCAGTGAAGAGCACACACTTGCCAGGTGGTGGCAGTGGCGCATGCCTTTAGTCTAGGCACTCAGGAGGCAGAGGCAGGAGGATCTCTGAGTTCGAGGCCAGCCTGGCCTTCAAAGTGAATTCCAAGACAGTCAGGGCTACACAGAGAAACCCTCTTAAAAACCAAGCAAGCAAACAGAGCACATACTCCTCTTCCCGAAGGCCAGAGGTGGATTCCCAGTACACACACCATCTCTCACTCCAGTTCCGGAAGAAGCTGACAGTTCTGTGGGCACCTGTCTGCACTCATGTACACATGCACACACACTCACAATTAAAAGAAAAAAAAAACAAAAAACAAAAAACAACATGATTTTTGTTTGTTTTCTTTTGAGGGAGACTGCAAGGGCCAAGGGCAGATATGAAGGGACAGGGAGGTGAGTGGGACTGGAGTGCATGATGTGAATCAAAAAAAAAAACTAAGGGCTTTGGTGACATGATTCATCTTGTCACTAGAACAACCTGCGGCAAGGACCCATCAGAGTATCAAGGTTGAAGTTCTCCAAGAAAATGTCTCAGCGAGCCTTAAGCAAATCCCTCCCTTCAGGCTTGGGTTGTGCCCCTCCCTGGACATCAGGAACTGTGCCAATTTGTTTGCCAAGTCCAGGCCTGCCAGTCTCAGAGAAGTCACACCCCAAAGCTCTGCAACCCCTTCCCCCCAAAGAAAAGCTTTTAGCAAAAAGCTTAGGCAACAGCATTGCTTAAGAGCAAGGGTGAAGACACAGGGCAATGCTGATAACGGTCTGATGAGCAAAGGGAAGGAAGGGGTGGGAGGCGGGTCTGCTTACCTCGGTGGAGTTGATCTTGGAACCATTGAACATGCTGTCCCGTGCAGCCTCCACACCTCTGGACTTGGCCTAGGAAGAAAAGCCACTGAGGCCTTGTATCCATCCCATCCTCACTGGCTATCACAAGTCCAACCCCCCACCACCACCACCATGAGGTTGACAGATGTTCGGTCATAGCCAGACTCCTTTTCTACCACCTTAAACAACAGATCCCTGGGGATACCACTTCACACCTGGCCCTAGAACCCAAAACAAACCACAGGCCCCGACACCCAAACCAGAGATCCCAGTTGTTCCCAGATCAGAACATTACCAGTTCCACCAGCATCTGCATCACCTCCTTGTTCACAAGGTTCTTGGAGTAATCCACCAGAATATGCCCATGGTCGGTGTTGAGATTCAAGCTGCAGGAAGAAGATGCAGAGGCTGCTGGTCACACCCCAGCGGCCACAAAGGCTGACCTGGAGCAGCGTAGTGTAGGAAGCCATGCCACAGAAACAAGATGTAGACAGATCCTGAGCCAGGAGCATGGTTTAGGTGGAGAAGGGCGCAGCTGCTCTGCAGAAACGCAGGGCTTCCCCCTTCAAGCTCCATGTCTCAAACTTACTAGGGAACACCCATGGAGAGCTATCAGGGACTTCCAATGAGGAACCACAGGTGGTCATCCCATATCCCTCGCCTCCTAGCATCAGTGACAAGTCATGGGACGCATCACATGTAAGATTTTTTTCCACCCTCCCTTCTATTTCCCAGTCGTTCACAGATCTCTCTGGCCTCTGCATCGTGCCTCCGCCGCTCTATTTTTATACGGTGGCTCCCAGGAAATCTCAGCCTACCCACCCTGCCCGACCAAAGCCCACTAGGAGCAGGTGGGAGGGGCCAGCTCTCTCGTGCCTGTCGAGCCAGCAACGGCTCCTCTTCCTCCTCACGGGTGGTTAGAAATCCCTACTCAAATGGCTGAGACCTCTCAAGGCGGGGGCGAAGAGATCCCCAAGGGGGAGCGGATTCCTCCTAATGACTAAGCAGCCTCGGCCCTCTGGCTAGCACGCGGGTCCCAAGTACCCACTCCAAGGAGGCATCAAGGACAAAGTGCGACCCCGGCCTGGGCCCTGCGGGTCAGCTGGGGGGTCCCGGATCCCCGACCCCGTGCGTGCACCTGAAGTGGTTGAAGCGCTCCGGATCCGACTCAAAAAGTTGGCGCAGCTTGAGGTTGGCCGAGTTCGCGCGGTGCCACTCCAGCAGCTTCTGGAACTGCGGGTTCCGGGTGAGCGCAGCCATGGCGGGACCCGAGAGGTACACCGAGCAGGACGTGCACGGAAGAGGAAGGAAAGAGGAGCGGCAGCGCGCAGCAAGCCAGTTCCCGTGCGCGCAGCGGGCTTTATGGCGCAGGCGCCCGGCCCCGCCCCTCTGGGTCCCGCCTCCGGCCGCCTCGGCCCCGCCCCGCCTCTGTCCTCTGCGCCCTCTAGGCGACCTTGCCGGCAGCTGTAGATCCGGGGTCCTCTGCTGGCCTCTCTGTGACCACTTGCGATGTCCCTTGGCTGGCTTCTGCGCGGAAGTGACTCGAAAGGGCAGAGGCGGAGTTACTCACGACGGGTCCGCTTGCTTCTTTCATTCATTCATGTATTCAATTCAGCAGAACTCTATGGAATGCCTTCCTGGTGAGAGGTACTAAGGCAAATGCTATGGGTACGTAAGCCAAATATGTAAATAAAATTTATAGGATTTCAGAGCTGGCAAATGCTCCTGAGAAGAGGCAAACTGTATGAGGCATGAGAGATGTCTGTGGTTAAGAACACAGTTCTCTTGCAGAGGACCTGAACTGAGTTCCCAGCACTCCTAACTGCCTGTAACTCCCGCCGCACGTACCTTTGAATACCAATGGCACTTGCATTCTCATGCGCATACCCACCCCACACATATAATTAATACTAAAAGTATATATCCACCCCACACACATAACTATAATAAAATTGTATGTCCACTCCCACACATAATTAATAAAATGTCCACCACACATAATAATAAAAATGAATTTATATATATATAAATATATATATATATATTTTAAAGGCATATTGGAAAAAGCATTTCCTTTAACTAGATAGTTAAGAAGAAATTCGCCTTTTATTGTGTTTGAATAAAAGCATGAAGGGGAAGAAATGAGCCAATTTGCTACCTGGAAGGAAAGTGTTCTGTCAAAGGGAAGAGAAACTGCAAAATCTGAGACAAGAGCACCCATAGATGTCCCACAAACAGAAGGGACATGTGGCTGAGGTAGAGCTCAGCAGAGAGCTCCAGGTCTCACCAACAGACCCTGACTCAGAAAAGAAGCTGAAAAATTAATAAAATATATTATTAAAAGGAGGGCTGGTGAACCCCCCAAAAGAGCAGGGCAGTAGTAGCACACACCCCTAATCCCAGCACTTGCGAGGCAGAGGCAGGCAGATCTCTGAGTTCAGGGCCACCACTGCCTGGCAAGAGTGAATTTCAAGACAGGACTGTATAGAGAGGCCCTATCCCCAAAATAGTGGGGGAGGGAGAAGTGGGGCTGACATAATTGTTCAACGGTCAAAGGTACTTGGGACCAACGGCTGATAACCTAAATCTTTTTTTTTTTTTTTTTTTTTGTTTTGTTTTGTTTTTTTTGTTTTTTTTTTTTCGAGACAGGGTTTCTCTGTGTAGTCCGGGCTGTCCTGGAACTCGCTCGGTAGACCAGGCTGGCCTCGAACTCAGAAATCCGCCTGCCTCTGCCTCCCAAGTGCTGGGATTAAAGGCGTGCGCCACCACCGCCCGGCGATAACCTAAATCTAATCCCTGAAATCCACATAATAGAGGGAAAGAATGAACAGATTGTTCTTTGAGCACAGGCACGCCTTGGCACGCTCCCTTCAAATAAACAAGTCTAATTAAATATAAAACGGGACAGCATTCCGAAGGAATAGTGTTCAAGGTTGTCCTCTGGCCTCCATGTGAATTGGACACACATACATACACACACACACACACATGCACTACCATCCTGAACCTCAATAAGCAAGGATGCCAGTCTTAGCTGTCGCTGTCCCAGGGGTCCTCAGACTGGCCCAGCAGTGTCCACAGACAAGGGTGCTTCTGAAGGCAGCCAATGAGGCTTTCCTTCTACCCTCTCTCCCTGTTCCTATGAATTATCAGAGATCAGTCAGTGTATTCAGGACCGAGTGACTTCCTTGATGAGCCATCTTCTCTGCCCTGAGTTCAGGTTTAAGGGAAACGAGAGAATGATCCCTAGAGGTAGGGTTCCCCTTGATTTTTATTATGTTGTTTTGAGTTGTCGTTTACTACTTTTTTTTTTTAATTTACTTATTTCATTTATATGAGTACACTGTAGCTGTATTCAGACACACCAGAAACCATTACAGATGGTTGTGAGCCACCACGTGGTTGATGGGAATTAAACTCAGGACCTCTGAAAGAGCAAGCAGCCAGTGCTCTTAACTGCTGAGCCATTTTAAAAGCTGTAGCCCAACTGAGTAGTCAGTCCCTAGCCCTCAAACCCCGACTGGGTAAGCAGATACAGGCATATCTCTGAGTTAGGGATACACAGAGAAATCCCGCCTTAAAAATAAAACAAAAAACAACAAAAAACCAAAATGATGTAGCCAGGGCTTCCAGAGTGCTGGAAACTACCGCACATGGTTAGTTTCCCCAAAGATCTTAGGGGTGTTTCACCTATCTACCCCTGATAGGAACTTGGTATGGTGGTGCAGCCTTTAATTCCAGCACTCTGTGAGCTCAAGATCATTCTGGTCTACATTGCAATTTCCAGGACAGCTAAGGCTACATTATGAGGACCTGTCTCAAATACTTCAAGAGCCAAGCAATGCAAACCACAGAGTAAAGACTTCAGTAAGGAGCGACAGGTCTCTGAGCAGGAGAACATTCTTGGGATCATAGCCACAGATTAAGCACAATCTGTATTAAATGAACCTGACCCAGAAAGCGCTTGAGAGCCTGCTCAAATCAGTCTCAAGCGCCTTCAGCAAGATGACCTAGCCCGTGCACCGGATCGTAGGAGGATTTGACAGTGAAGACAAGTTTAGAAAGTCCAGGAAATGTCGAAATTCTCTAAGACGAGCCCTCGGTAAAGCCCTTGTTTTGTGATGCTGGCACTTCCCACACTTTAGTGGCTCTGAGGCAAGGAGACCACTTCCTCGTCCTAAAGATGAGGAAGCTGAGGCAAAGGTATTTGGCCAGATCAGGCCTTGATTAGAGCCTGCCAGACAAGGGTGACCGTGGAGTGTAGGCTGCCATGGGGGGGGGGGGGGGAACTGAGTGGAATGCACCGTCGGGAGGTGGGAATGACAAGAGGCTCCGGAGCAGCTCGGCGGCTGGGGAATGGCTGAGATGCTGAGTCACTGGGCCGCGAAGGTGGGGGAACGCGCCTTCCCGCGGGGGCGGAGTTCCAGGCACGCGCACGTAGATCCTGCGGCGAGGAGGGGGTGGTGGGGCGAGACCACGCTCAGGGAGGCCGCGAGCGCGCGCAGCACCTAGGCTAGCTGCGTGTAGGCAGGCACGTTCAGGCAGCGGGGGCAGGGCGAGCGCATGTGCGCATGTGTGGACTCAAGGCTGAACTGGGTGAATTGGAAAACGCCCGCATTTGCACGTCTGGGATGGTTGAAATACTCTGCAGTGCGCATGTCCGTAGCTGAGGGGCAGTTGTGCACACTCGCTGCCCAGGAATGACGCATGTGGCAAAAGGGCGTGGCGGCGTCTCCTACCAGTGGTCTCTAGACTAGGAGGCTGAAGCGGGTGTCTTAGATGTCAGCCTGGGCTCTATAGTGAGTGCTCAGTCCAGCCTGGGCTACAGCGTGAGCCCTCTCATTAAAAACAAATATAAAACGGTACATAATTCTGATGCGAAGCTCCCAGTGGTAATTCCTTAGCAGTCCCGATTGAATTATGGTGAACAACGCTTCAGTTCAGCGTGAGAGTCTTATCAGGGCTGATTTTTCTCTATATATTAGAATTAGCAAATCCTGGTCCTAGCAGCATCAGCTACAAGATGCCTGACAATGGTCTAAGAACTGTGGCCCTAACAAGATTCAGTCCCCGCCCTCCTGGGGCCTTCTATTGGAAGGAACAAACGCAAACACAGGTTTCCCCAGCAGTGCAGACTATAGTAATTGTTAGCATTCTGTCTAAACTCCACCTCAACAGTTACCTGGCAATAGCCAGGTAGCCCTGCCCACTATTATAAAGGGGACTGTCTGGCCCCTCCTCGCTCTCTTGCGCCTGTGACCCGTGCGCCTGCAGGTTCCAGTCTCCCCTTCCCTTCCCCCTCTCCACGTGGTCATGGCCGGCCACCTTCTCTCCCCTCTGCCCTAAATAAACTCCTCTTCGTGGAACCCTCTGCCCTGACGTCTTCCTTCCCTTCCAAGCGGCTGCGCGATTTAATAACAACAGTAATGGCAAGCAAATGCAGAGAGAATTTGTTGAGACTTAAAGCAACTTTTAGAGCAGTGGTTCTCAACTTTCACAATGCTGCGACCCTTTTTTTAAGCCACAGTTCCTCGTGTTGTGGTGGCCCCAACCATAAAATTATTTTCATTGTTACCAATTTTGCTGTTATGAAATGTAACAAATGTTTTCCAATAGTCTTAGACCACGGGCCACCCTTGTGGAAGGGTAATTACAACCTCAAAGGGGTCATGACCCAGTCTGAGAACCACTGCTTCAGAGCAACAGGACAAGTAGTTGGAGGGAGCAGGGTAAGGCAGTGTGGGCAAGTTGACACGTGAGGAGGGTTGGGTGGGTAGGAAAGCCTAATGGCAGTGACTTAAAGTGATAGTGTGCTTGAGGAGACTCTTAAAATGGCCAGCTGATTTACTTTCTAGGACATCTGTACAGGATGGGGAAAATAGGGTTGTCTCCCCTGTAGGACAAGAACTGCACAAGTCTTTGCATGCAATTTGGCTTTATGGCAAGAGCCAGAAGCTAGAGGAAATGAGCATGAGACTGTCCTTGTCACCTAAGCCCACATTCCCAACTCACTCAGTAACCAATAGAAGAACACATGCCTGCCCTTGGAGCTGTGGCTGAATTGAAAGGCCAGTTGCATGGCTGAATCCAGGACCACTAGGAGAGGCTTGTCCCCTGGACTCCTCAGGCACGGTGCCCACTCATGTGGCCACTTGACAGTTTCGGGAACTGAACTACCAGGTTATCCTTTGTTCTAGAGAAGGCCAACTCGATGGTCTCCTAAGGACCTGAAACAGATGGTGTGCTCCTCCATTTCCCAGGCTGGCTGAGGCCTCCCTCCTAAGCTCTCCAGCTCAGGAAATAACATCTCTGCCACCAAACCAACCCTAACGCAGTAGGGCTACCAGGCTCTGTTCATCACCACGGATGTAAGTAGAAGCACTGGGCACTTCCGTCAAGCAGGAACACACTCAGTGTCTGTCTTCCTGCTAGTTCTTTACTTATTGGCACTGGGGACTCAACTCTGGGCCTTGGGCTTGCAGACCGAGTGTTCTACCACTTAACTACGTAGCTGTCTGAGACAGGGTCTTATATAGTCCAGGCTGGCCTTGAATTATGTAGCCACAAGGACCTTGAACTTATCCTCTAGTATCTATCTCCAAACTGCCAGCATTACAGGCATGTACCATTATGCCTGGCTTCCTGCCTCAGACTCCTGAGTGCTGGGATTACAGATAAGTTTATACTGAGGGGAAAGGGGCAGAAAACCCCCAATCCTGGGTTTGTTCCTTAGAAAAGCTGTTGGGGCAGGTCATAGCATCCTGATAGACATGATGAGGGTGCTAACAGGCCCAACTCCAGACAGAGCCCACGTTCTTCTGGCGGACAGCCTTCACCTGCCCATGCAGACCTTAGACAGGCCAATGAGCTTAGGGGCTGTGCCTGCAGCTCAGTCCCCTGCCTGTCTGATTAATCCCATCCCTTGGGTGGTCCTCCCTGATCTGAGACTCAGGATAAGATGACCTAGAAACCAGCTCCTGCACAGCTCTGCTGAGAGCCACTGCTTCTCACATATCTGATGCAGTTAATTTTAAAAAAGATGCAGAGTATTATTAAATGTATATTTTAATAAAGCCAAGTTATTTTACTTATAGGAGCTTTAAAAGTGAGATACAAAATGTAGAGTTCCAGTTTGGAAGGTCACAACTATTCACATGATGTCCTGCTGATGCCGAGCAAGGCAGCCATGCTTGGCCGTGCTGAGGACACACTCACACGCATACATGCGCTTTGGCGAGACGCCTCTGCCAAGCGCAGCACCTGGAATCACCAGTGTTTAGAGCAAGGTGGTGCTGCCAACAGCACCTACGTGGAGACTACACAAACCGATTCACAGGGTCTCACAGCCATGGAGACAAATATCTTCCTTAATAGAGAAAAACAGACCAGAGATGACAATTAGCAGTGTCACCTGTGCTGGGGCACAGAGGAATGACCTTGGCCCAGGGTGAGGTCTTCAGGGAGGCACTATGAAAATGAGATTACTGCAGTAGACTAGAACTCGAAACACGGCACTGTGGACACATTACTGAAGGAAATAGAAAGTTTTTACAAGTAAAACAGCCACAAGGAACTTTGAACAGATTAGTGTGCACACTGTGACAGCTAACACAGACAGCAGCCACGCAGGGCTGGTGCAAAGTACGTGCCTGGAAAACTCTATGTACAAAATAGTTCTCTGTAAACATGGTGAGGTGAATATTCCGAACCCACTGAGAAGGACCTTCATTACAGGCAGAAATGTCACCACCACACAGCACGAATGACAACAGCTGAGGCCTCAGGCAGCCTGGAGACAGTACTAAAAACACAGGTGGCTGGGCTCACCCTACAGGTCCTCTATCATTTTTTTTATATGTGAATGTGTGTGGTGTGTATACGTAGGGAACTTTTTTTTGGTATTTTAAATATAAATTTATCTGTAGAAAAATGAGAACATAAATGTGTTATTACAATCTTCGTTGGAAAAGCTTACATGGAGTTAGAAAGAATAAACCATTTATTAGTAGTTAACATATATTAAAATGGTTTAATGATTTAAGAAAATATAAAAAAATTAATACTGTCAAACTTTCATACCAGAAAATATCATGGATTTTTCTCAATTAGACATTTTCAAAGATGAAATATGAAAATTTTAAATAAGTTTTATATAAAGAACTTTCTGCAACCTCAATTAATATATAGTGGGAAATGTCTACTCTATATAGATATATTTATTATTTCTCAATTTAAGCACCATTCAATTCTGGATCCATTCTAGCTGGAAAATATCCCCAAATCCACGGAGTGTCATCTGTTTAATGGCACACATTAACGAAAAGTGAGGTGTTTTTTTGTTGGTGACTAAACAAAGATTTTGAATTCCTGTCTATATCAAATTCCTTTGTCTTTGAGCCAGCTTGCACTGTCATGTGGTTCTGAGTGTGGGGGTTTGGTGCAACCCTCCCCTCCCATAGTTGCTTCCTTCAGGGAGCATGCGCTGGGGCTGCCCTGGGCACGGTGGAAGGAAATGAGGGAGGCAGTGCAGCTCTCCTCTGCACTCTGCATGCCAGCTGCCCCCAACGTGGCCAGAATATGCCTGAAAGCAGCTCCCCAACCCTGCTCTTGTCAGTCACACGAGCTGCACCCCTGGGTGCTTCAGAGGAGCTACTGACCCACGGGAAGCCAGGTGGGAGCCTCTGATCACTGGCGTCTCCTAGAAGCTTAACTGAACAGTGCTGAGCTAACTAACCTTCAGCCAGTGGACCTTGGATCTTAAGATAGCCACTGCATTTTAGGCAGGAGACGTTTTTAACCAAAAGCCTACATGAAAAATATCTATAAAATTAGTGATGGGTGTGGGTCCCACTCAGTGTGTTAAAGAGAAGAGAGCTTCAAAAAATGGTCAGTTTTGTTCTCAGCCTGCAGGCCTCGCCTTTCCCACATGCAGGACTGACAACCTTCAGACTGTGTTTTCCCAACTGTGGCCTCTGGCCACCTGCACCAGGATTACCTGAGGTGCTTATTAAACAAATGCAGACTGCCAGCATCCCCTGAGTGTCAGAAATCTCCATCTTCAGCTGGCTCCCAGGGGTCTGCTACCTTCAAAGTCTGAGAAACCAGGCTTTAAAGACTTGGAGCTGCCGATCACCTCTGACCCAGGAACTTTTCTGTCCCTGGGCAGGGTGCACTGGTCCTTCTGGGGGCTGGTATCAGCTAGTTAGCCCTGGGGACAGTTGCCCCAACAGCTTTGATGGGCAGCAGGCTAGCTGTGGTCAGTACTGGGGCAAATAGGCTGGCCTGCGCTCAGCCTTCCCAGGGAAGGCCTTGAAGCCCTTGGGTGCTGCCTTATGTGCTGGTGGAGGTGGGGGCTGTGGTGGTGTCTGAACATAGGTGAAGGAGGTGGTATTGCAGTCACTGGTTGCAGCCCACACAGGGGACTGCAGCATCTGCATGGTGTCGTTCCACTGGCTGCCAGGACTGGTGACTGCATAGAGTGGTGCAGCTGGGCTGGGCAGCGTGCTGGGCAGCGGGGAAGGGTGCTGCCATGGTGCTTTGGGTGGCCATGTTTTGGTTTTGTTATCCTGGGAAACAGAAGAGAGGTTTTAGTGCCATTTCGGGTGAGTTGTCATTGTGTCCCACCCCATCCAACCCCGAGAACTCCCACTCATCTTTCTATCTAGAGGACAGAGCGAGAGCAGTAGCCTCCCGCAGCTTGATACAGTGACATTTGTGCTCAGTGCCCACACAATCCACACAACATCCTTGCAGCCCAACTGTGGAGCTGACTTTGTGTTTCTGCACATATACACTTAGTTACATGTACAACTTTCATAGCTCAATATTACAGGGCCTCCCACCACTCGTATATCCACAGCTCTTACTTTGACTGATCTGAACAGTGAGTGTGCTGTGTGGCTCATATTAGCACAGTCCCAGAGCTTCCTCTACAACACGGCTGTGTCAGCTGAGGTGACCCTAACTCCCCATTTAGACAAAAATCATGAGAAAATAATTCACCACAGAGACAACTCTCATGACTTTGAGGCCCAAGGTCTTTACCATGAGCTAGCTCACCGTACCTGGTTCACATCCTCGACTGTGGTCAGCAGAGGTGGTGAGGGCAGTGTGCTGGTCTCCTGCTCTCCACTGCTGTGTTTCCTGAAAGAATCAAGAGCTCAGAGCAATGACCACTTGGCTTCACTGTATGGGACAGCGTGCTTGGCTCTGGTCTCTAGGTCCCCAGTCCAGGTGCTGAGGCTTTGGGTCCACCAAGGTCAGTGTGACCTGGGAGACAGCATGCACAGCCTGCACAGGAAGCGGGTGGGAGCCGCAGCCCGGGGCACTGCCGTTTTCACAGCTAAGTTAACCCCCTTTAGCTTTTTACTGATTTACTCAATAGTTACTCAAAGTGTTTAACAGACTGGATGTGTTTGGGACTTTGATGGATATGATCAATGTACATTGTATATATGTATGAAACTGTCAAAAAATAAAATATTCTAAAAAAAGAAAAAAAAAAAAAAAAGCATGCTTGCTTTACACTGATGAGTAAAAGGGGCAAGATAGCCTAAGGCCAGTGTCCCACCAGCAGATTTTCTTCGTGGAAGACACCTTTTGAAGATGCCTCCAGAAGCCTTTGTTCTGTCACAGGGCAAACAACAGGGCTTCTGGCTTCCCCAGAGGCAGAGTGGTGGCTCTCCAATCCTTGGTTTAGCAATTTCCTTACCTTCTCTGTTTGACGGCAGCAACAAGGTCCGGCCCTGAAAACATGGAGAACAGGCTGTCCCCATTGGCTGAAGATGTCTCATCACTGGAGCTAGCCGAGTCTCCCTGAGCACCTGACCAGCCGCTGTGCAGGGTGTCCCTGAGAATGCAGAGGAATCGGTCAGACCTCCCACAGATTCTGCTGCCTCTCTCTGTCACAACTTGACATTTTCCTCAAAAACTCCCTTTTGTCTCTCAGAAGCCTGTGACTGACACGTGGCTGATTTTAGAGAAGAACAAAGTGGAGATACTCTGTCACTATCCACACTTATTCACCAGGAGATGAAATGAGACACAGATTCATAATTCTGTCAAAGACTAAGTTTTTATGTGTATGTGTGTCCCTGTGTGCAGGTGCCCTCAAGAGGCAACTCCCTGATGAACTGGATGGTTTTGGTTTTATTTTGTTTTCAGACGGGTTACTCAGTGTAGGCCTCTCCATCTCCCAAGTGCTGAGATTAAAGGGAAGCACCATCACTGCCTGGCCTGAACTGGAGTTAAAAATGGTTGTGAGCCACCATGTGGGTGCTGGGAATCATATAGGTCCTTTGCATAGGTAGTAAGCGCTCTTTAAATCATTCAGCCATCTCTCTAGTCTGTGGTTTTTGGTTTGTTTGTTTTCCTGAGATAAGGTTTCTCTAGGTAGTTCAGACTAGCCTCCAACTATAGCCCTTGCTAACCTGAACACAAGACAACTATTGTGTGCCGGCCTCCCACATGCTGAGAGTACAGGTGTGTATGCCATGCCCTGCCCACAGTTTTTTCGATACAGATACACTAGAGTTGAAGCATACGCCCTGGCCTTTGCTGTCCTGGGGTTTGAGCTCAGGGCCTTGCACATGCTAGGTAAACATGCTACTGCTGAGCCGCACACCCTAGACTACTTTGCTCTCTGTGGGCTATAATAACAGCACTCTGATACTTACTGGGTTTCATACCCAGGCTGCTTTCACCAGATAGATCACATGAAACACTGTCAAATAAGATCCCTGCTCCAAAAGGAAAAGGTTCTTTTGTTTTCTCTCACTTTACTCATAAGTTAGTATTTATAATTTTTTATATAAGTTAGTATACATATGTATATAATTTTATATTATTTTAGCCCCTATATTTATAATTTTAGAGAAAAAATATGTTTAAAATCTCATATAGTATATTGCTTATACAAGAGGCTGTCTTAAGTCACTCATTCATAGCAGGGGTGTGGTTATGTGGATACATCCCACCCCTTAACATTAATATTAGAATCTGAGCCCACCAAGATTTAGTAACATTACACTTTCACTGCCCAGGAAACATGAATGAAGGCCAGTGAGTCTCCCCTCAAACCAAGGCTGTAAGAATCATCTAGATCCCAAATTTGGCTTCCTTGCTCTAGGCAGAACTCACCCTTCGGTGAAGAACTCTGGCAAAGGCCAGGTCCGATGAGCATCTTCCAAGGGCGGCCAGTTGCCCCGGGGGTTGCCTGGCCGGCGGCCATGTTGGGCTTGCCGCTTCTGCTGCATTGCCTGGCTCACTCCTGCCACGTAGCGTGCGAACTCTGGATCTGAGCCCACTGTGTTGAGACAAAAGAAAAGGCAGGATTTAAGCCGAATCAACCTCTCCCTTTCCTTCTCTCTGAGGATGAACTGGTCACACATACAGTAAAGTAGTGAGAACTTAGCAAGTAACTGTCCCACTGGTTGGCTGCAGGCTATGGCCACGCCCTGAAGTGAGACTGAATTTACAGCACACAGGTTGGGGTTGGCATAGGCAGGGCTGGATGTGAAGAGAAGACAAAGGTCCGAACTATCCACAACTACTTTTGCTTTTGTTTTTTGAGAGAAAGTCTTGCTATGTGCCCATAAACCAACTATACAGCACAGACTGTCCTGCAATCTCAATGAACCCTGACTCAGTCTTCCAAAGCTAATTTGTTTGTTATGTGCATTGGTGTTTGCCTGCATGTATGTCTGCGTAAGGGTACCAGATACTGGAGTTACAGACAGTTGTGAGCTGCCATGTGAGTACTGGAATTGAACCCAGGTCCTTTGAAGAGCAGCCAGTGCTCCTAACCACTGAGTCAGCTCTCCAGTCCTCCAAAGCTAGTTTTAACACAAACAGCTCGGCAGTGAAGAGCACCTACATGATGCTCACAGCCATCCATAACTATTAGGCACTATGTGGTACACATTCACATACATAAAAATCCAGGCCACACATGGTGGTGCACGCCTTTAAATCCCAGAAATTAGAAGGCAGAGGCAGGTGGATTTGTGAGTTCAAGGCCAGGCTAGTCCACAGTAAGTTCCAAACTAGCCAAGGTTATATAGCGAGAGCCTTCTCAAAACAAAACATGAAAAATAACATAAAAATTACTTTTCAAAAATTTGTGTATGGAGCTGGAGAGAGGATTTGTGGTTAAGTATTTGTTGATTTTGTAGAGGACCCAGGTTTGCTTCCAAGCACTCAAATGGTAGCTCACAGTTCCAGGGAATCTGAAGCCCTATTCTGACTTTCGAAGGTACCAGGCATGTACATGGTGCACACACATATGTACAGACAAAACATTCATACATATAAAAATTTTTAAAACATTAAATGTGCATATGTGTGCATGCTTTTGTGGGTATCTAGAAGCTAGCCAATAGCGTTGGATGCTCAGAAGCTGGAGTTACAGGGATGTGAACTGCCAAATGTGAGTTTCGGGAACTAAACAACAAGTAGACATAATAGTCCAGCCATCTCTACAAACTAAATTATGTTTTCTAATGTCTTGCTACTATGAATTTGCAGTATTTAATAACTTTAGAGAATCACATGATTTTTAACCAACTATGTTATAGATTTTACCAAAGCCAGATATCACTGCCACTCAAGCCAAACTTGAGCAAGTGAGCCATCTTTCCAGCCCACAATCCCAAATTCAAAGCCTAACTGTGGCTACAGAGTAAGTTTGAGGTCAACCTGGCAAGTTAGTGAGACTTTCTAATTAAAAGAAAGAAAGAAAGAAAGAAGAGAAGAAAGAGAGAGAGAGAGAGAAAGAGAGAGATGGAGGGAGGGAGGGAGGAAGGGAGAGAGAAAGAGACAGAGACAGAGACACACACACAGAGAGAAGAGAGAGAGAGAGAGAGAGAGAGAGAGAGAGAGAGAGAGAGAGAGAGAAAATAAGAAAGGCAGGCTGGGTATATGGCTCATTGGTGGAGTGCTTGCTTACCATGTATGAGGAGGCCCTGAATTCAATACTCAGTACTACAAAAAGTAAAAAATAAAATTAAATTAAATTAAAAGTAGAATCAAAAAAAAAAAAAAGAGGCACTCTGGATGGATAGTGGCTCCTTCTCAGACACTTTCCTTATCTGCTTCCCATTCTTGCTACATCTCCCTGCTCGCAGACAATGAAAGTCCTAGCAAAACTTAGGGGTTGGGTGCAGGTGCTTACTATAGAGCACACTAGTACCATCTATGTACTGTACCTTATAAGGCTGTGGCAGATAGGCCTCTAAGAATTCCTTGGCGACTGTATTGAACTTTTCAATGGGATGAGCAGTGGGAAGGCCTTACTTACCTGCAGGATCAAAAGGCAAAATCTCTCCCAGCATTCCAAAGACTCCATCACTTTGGTCACGGTTTGGCCAGGTGTTATTCCTAGGTCCCTGGGGCTTCTGGCCCAAAACTTCTGACATCATATTGTCCATATAGCTGCTAACTAGACCCAAGCTGTACAAGTCAGAGCTGAGATCAGATATGCCAGGCCACTGACCAAGAGGAGACAGACCTGCTGCCATGGGCTGTGATGGGTGCTGAGATGAGCCATGTACCCATTTACCAGGTGCCCGAGGCTGGGGTGCAGTCTGCTGTGATCCAATGGGTTGCAGCAGGTGCTGGTAGTACTGCACTTGCGGCTGCTGCTGCTTTGGAGACTGCTGCTGAGGAGCCAGACCTTGCTGGGCTGCCAGAGGCGTGTGTGCTCCAGCCTGGGGTGGCCGTAATGGAGGAGCCAATGGCAGTGATGGCTGCTGTGGTTGCATGGTTCCTGTCTTCTGTTCAGTCACCATGGCAGTGGCAGTAGAGTTACGCCTTGTCACCAGCGGGGACCCCTGATGGGACTGGCCCATGTTAAAGCCTGAGAGAAAATCTATCACTTCCTGCATTTCCTGATCAGTGGGTAAGTTCATACCCTTCTCATCCTTGCCGTCATCCCCAGGCAAGAAGTTCTCACGCCTCTCCAGGAGAAAGCCATTGACCACTGCATTACTGGAATTCTGAGACGACTGTGAAAGGTCTGTAGTCCTAGGGAAGTTACCAATGTTCAAAATGCTCTGTAACCGTGTATCAATATTATTGCCCAGTATTTTGGCCTTCTCCTCTGAACAGCCCGCTGTGAAGATGTTTTTGGAATAGTGTGTGCTGCCTGAGCTGGTGCAAGACACCTTCTTTGTGAACCGGGAGTCAGTTTGGAGAACGTCTTCTGCAGGCCTGATGACTTGCTTCCATTTCCAGACGGCAGGTCAGCCTGATTCCCAAAGTCACAGATATCCCTCTGCAGCTGAATCTGTATGCAGGGTAAAGCTTGTTCCCTATTGGAACAGGAAAAAAACGAAAGAGAAAGAGACACACAAGTTGGGAAACAAGGATTTTTTTGTATTGATTAAAGCCTGAGGATGGATACTACTGATGACTAGATACTGATTACTGGCATGATGGTGCTTTAAGCCCCAGCACTGCAGAGTGAGCAAGTAAGCTACAGGGAGACAGGGAGGAAAGAGTGGAAAAGGGGCAAGAACTTGTCTAAATTTGAAAAAAACCTCTCTAGTGGTGTCCTGGTTCGTGTTTTTGGTTTTTTGTTTGTTTGTTTTTTTTGTCAACTTGACACTAATTATCTTGGAATTGGAACCTCCACGAGAGGCAATCCTATAGGTAAGAGAGTGGGCAACTCTTTGATTGATGAGAGAGGGTCCAGGCCACTGTGGGAAGTGCTACCCCCAGGTCAATGATTCTGGGTTGTCTAAGAAAGTTCCTGCCTCCAGGTTCTTGCCTTGGCTGCCCTAGATGATGGACTGTAGGATCTGTAAGGCAAACAACCCCTTTCTTCCCCGAGTTGCTTTTGATGGTAGTATTTATCAGAGCAACAGAAGGTAAACTTGGTCAGGCAGGTCCTGGGTCCATATGCTCTCTATATAGATAAATGAGCACTCATGCCTCACACAAGGCTGTGAAACAGGCATCTGGAGCTGAGTGAAAGATAACTGCAGCATAGGAGAGCAGAGCCCGGCTAGTGTGGTGGTGCAATGGGCAGGTTCAGCAGAGAAACAACAGACACATGCAAACAGTAGGGATGGTGGGGAGAGGCTTATGGCCACTACGCATTGCTGCTGTGGTATGCGCAGCTGTTCCTTCCACGGATTTCTGAGTACTCTTCCCCACCCCCTTATCTCTCTCTCTTTCTTTTGGTTTTCTGAACTAACCACATAGACCAGGCCTGCTGATCTTGAATTTAGAGATCAGCCTGCCTCAGTGCTGGGACTACAGGTATTTGGCACCACACTGGTCCTGAGTACTCTTTCTACAACAAGAGAATATATAGATAAAAGTGCCATGAAGTAGGGGACGAGGCAGATGGCTGCTGCAACCCTTGACAAGACACTGCACTGAACTCTTGTTAATAGGAAAAAGCTGGGTGTGATGGCTTCTTATCCCTAGGAGTCGAGACAAAAATGCTTTCAAAAGTTCATGACAATTTGGACTATATAGTAAGTTCGAGGCCAGCCTGAGGTACAAATGGACAGTCTGTCAATAGAGGAAGTAAAAGAGATGAGGGCATGGGTAGATGTTTAAGGTCTCTATCAGTGCTAAAATGAGCAATTCACAGAGAACATTTGTAACTCAGCTATTTCTAAGTACAAATAAACTTCATGAAGAATACAAGAAAATGTTCTGAACAATTCTCTGCTTTTGTGTACAGGAATGAGAACTGGGTTAAGAATTCTCTCCATGACTATACTCTCTGATTAAAACAAGGAAGGCCAGGTGTTAACAGGTTCAGAAATGTGGGTAATGGAGAAATTCTTGCATCTTATCTGCATGTTTGACCCATCTTGAAATAAAGCTACCAAATAGTTCTCTTTCCTGCTTTATTTACCCATACACTTTAGAGGTACAAGCATACATGGATTGGATTGTATGTGGCTACATTGTTCCTGGCTATGGATCTAAAATGCAAATCATATGTATAGCTTCTACGTGTAAGTGCAGGAGACACCAACCTCCTGTTCTCCAGCGGTTTAGGTCCAGCACAGCTGTGTAAAGCACATCCACCAGACCTAGGGTCTTCTCAGGATCCAGGCTTCTCTGCAGCAGGGACATGGTGGCAGGGTCTTCCTTCAGGCACCTAGACACAAACCAGGTCATGTTAGTCTTGACTACTTCTCTGGAAAGGTGTTCAGAAAAAGCATTATGAAAGACGCTACAACTTAAGTACTTTCAGCACCCAAAAAGAGCCCAGGAGTGCTGGGTGTGGTAGTGCATGTGTCTTTTAGTCCCAGCAAGCAGATCTGTGAGTTTAAGGCCATTCTAGTATACATAGGTGTTTCAGGACAGCCAAGGCAACAAAGAAAAAAACTAGGGAGTCCAACAATAAACCAACCTAGGGAGTACACCAACAAGTCTGAGACCAGCACTCCTGTGCAAAAGGAGAGAAACAGAGGCACTATGGGCTCTTTCTTTTTTTTTTTTTTTTTTTTTTTTTTTAGTTTTTTCGAGACAGGGTTTCTCTTTGTAGCCTTGGCTGTCCTGGCACTCACTCTGTAGACCAGGCTGGCCTTGAACTCAGAAATCCGCCTGCCTCTGCCTCCCAAGTGCTGGGATTAAAGGCATGCGCCACCACCGCCCAGCTACTATGGGTCTTTCAATAGGACCAAATTCCAATAAAGAACATACTTAGACAACATATGATGCATACAGGCAGCATGGCTGTAGAAGAACATATCTAAAGTAAGCTAAACATTCCAGTGTAAAAGGAAAACACACGTGCATGCACCAACGTGTGTGTGTGTGAGTGAGGACCTGAGTTGGAATGTCCAGACACCCTGAAGAAAGCTGTGCATGGATACAACTGCAGCTTCAGCTGGGGTGGCTGGCGAGGGAGGCAGCAGAGTCCCTGAAGCTCAGTAGACAGTACGCCAGTCCGCTGAACGGATAACCTGCAGCTTCACTGAGACCCTGTCTCAAAAAGTAAGGGTAGCTTTGGAAGCAGAGGCAGGTAAGTCTCTGTGAGTAAGGTCAGCCTGGTCTACATAGGAGAGCCAGGGCTATTACAGACCCTCTCAACAAACAAAATAGGGGTGAAATAAATTTAAAAATAAAACACTTGATGTGGTGTAAAAAAAAAAAACAACAAAAGACCCCAAATGCATTTTTCCTTCCCAACTTTCCTCTGTTTCCTCAGATGTCTCTGAGACTAATTATTTAATAGATGACTATGCTTCTGATCTCTTCTATGTTCCTAAGCAAATCTCTTGTGCCTCTTACTCTTTCCCAGAATCCTCTCTTCCTGCCAGTGTCCCACCTCCTATTTCTTGCCTCAGCTCATTGGCCGTCAGCTGTTTTTGACAGGTGATGCTTACAAGAGATTCTCTTTACACTGTGGACCATACAATCTTATGGACCACCACACACATGTGTATACTTATGCACCTACCCACGGAAATCTTTTAAAAATCATGCAGGGCACCGGGCGGTGGTGACGCACGCCTTTAATCCCAGCACTTGGGAGGCAGAGGCTGGTAGATTTCTGAGTTCGAGGCCAGCCTGGTCTACAGAGTGAGTTCCAGGACAGCCAGGGCTACACAGAGAAACCCTGTCTCAGGCAAAAAAAAAAAAAACAAAAAAAAAAAACCCTAAAACAAAACAAAAAACCAAACAAACAAAATCACGCAGAGCAGGGAGACTCATGCCTATATAATCCTAACACTTCAGAGGCTAAGGCAGGAGGTTTCCATCAAGTTCTAGGCCAGTCTGAGCTTCAAAGTGAGATCCTGTCAATTTTTTTTTCAAAGTGTCTAGTATATATCTAACTAAAGACATTTTAGCTGAATCTGGTTTACTTTACTCTTTTGAATGTTATATTAGCCTGAAACTAGGGATCATGTAACAAACCTCTTATATGGTGGTTTAAATATGCTTGGCCGAGGGGGTGGCACTATTAGAGAGGTATGGCCTTGTTGGAATAGGTGTGTCACTGTGGGTGTGGGCTTTAATATCCTTGTCCTAGCTGCCTGGGAGTCAGTCTTCTCCTGTCTGCCTTTGGATGAAGATGTAGAACTCTCAGCTCCTCCTGCACCATGCTTGCCTGGATGCTGCCATGCTCCTGCCTTGATGACACTGGACTGAACCTCAGAACCTGTAAGCCATCCCCAATTATATGTTGTTCTTATAAGAGTTGCCTTGGTCATGGAGTCTGTTCATAGCCGTAAAACCCTAACTAAGACATTTTACAAAACGCATTTCCTGTTTCCTGTAATTTCTCCCCTAAAACAGGGTTTCTCTTTGTAGGCTCTGCCTCCTGAGTGCTGGGATTAACGTTACATGCCACTCAGCTGTAGTTTCTTGAGTGACAGTGAAAGGAGGTGTGCTCTCACAGCAGCTGAGACCATCTGCACACATCTGGTCACTGCCTTCAGTTCCCAACACTGACCCGCTAACCTCTCCAGTTTCCAGAGTGACAGGGATGCTAGAGGCAGCATCCCTTTTGTTCTTCTGCTAGGACCCGGGCACAGAGCTTTTAAGTCACTCGGAATTCCCTGGTAGCATGGGTGTTTGGTGGTGCTGGGGTTGGGGACACAGAGCAGCACAGATGTTGGGTACTCATCTGTAACTGAGCTGTAACCTAGCACCAGACTGCCTTCATTCTATTGAGATTACTTTTTATGGACTCCTGAGTGGGGGCTATTCAACAGAAAGACCACAGACTATCACTAGAAGTTTGGGAAGATCTTCAAGACCACTTCCCCCACTATGGAACCGGAGGGAGAAGTTCCAGAGCAACTTATAATCAACCAACTGTACAGGCTAGCTTTGTGTTAACTTGACACAAGTTAGAGTCATCAGAAAGGAAGAAGCCTCAGTTGAGAAAATGCCTCCATGAGACGCAGCTGTAAGGCATCTCTCAATTAGTGATCAATGACAGAAGGCCCAGCCCATTGTAGGTGGTGTCATCCCTGAGCTGGTGGTACTGGGTTCTTTAGGAAAGCAGGCTAGGGGGCTGGAGAGATGGTTTAGTAGTTTAGAGCACTGACTGCTCTTTCAGAGGTCCTAAGTTCAATTCCCAGCAACCACGTGGCGGCTCACAACCACCTGTAATGGGATCCAATGCCCTCTTCTGGTGTGTGTGAAGACAGCTACAGTGTACTCACATACATAAATAAATCATTAATAAAAAAAGCAGGCTAGACAAACCACGATAAGCAAACCAGTAAGCAGCACCCTCCATGACCTGTGCATCACCTCCCACCTCCAGGTTTCTGCCCTACTTGAGTTCTTGTCCTGATTTCCTTCAATAATAAATAGCAATGTAGACATATAAGATGAATAAATCTCTCTTCCCCAACTTGCGTTTTGGTGTTTCACAGCAGCTACAGAAATCCTGACTAAGTCATAACACCTACATGATAAAAATCTTTGAGACTGGAGTACTCTAGGTTGGGGGCACTCAAGGGTCTGTGGGGGATGAGCATGCAGAGGATGGGGGCTTCATGTCCTTCCCATACAGCTTTCCCGTGTAATGTACCCTCCATTCGACTGTTCATCTGTCTCTATTGTGGTCACCTTTAAAACTAGCCCATACTTGTATGTTTCCAAGTTCTAAAAGCCATTACAACATATTATCAAACTTAAGGAAGAAGTTATTCAAACTCCAATTTACAGCTGGGCTTGATATAAAGTGGGAAGCAATTTACAAGATTGAGCCATTAACCTGCTGCATTTTGTGTTAACTTTGGGTAGTTTGCATAAAATTCAGTGCAGGGTACCAAGAGACCTGCTTGGTGTGGGAAGCCCAACATTTGCTAAGTGTTCTGTGAATGTGGGACTCTGTAGGCCTCCATGGATTTCTCTGTCCAGTTTGACAGGAAGAAGCTAATGTGACGGTTAGTTTTTGTGTTTTTTTTCTTCAGATTTATTTTATGTGTATGATAGTTTTGTCTACATTTCTTTGTACCATGTGCCTGCCTGGTGCCATGAAGGTCAAGAGGTGTTGAAACCCTGGAACTAGTGTTACATATGATTGTGAACCACTGTAAGGGTGATGGGAACTGAATCCAGGTCCTCTGCAAGAGCAGCCAGTGGCTTACCTGCTGAGCCATTTCTCCAGCTTCTTCCTACCCTAACCTCCATTGAAAACTTTTGAGAAATCAGTCTTTCTAGATACCACAGGTTGTCCTCAAATTCATAATCTGTCTACCTCAGCCTTTTATCCTAGCACTCAAAAGGCTTAGATAGCTTTTTACCAAACTCAAGACAAAGTCCAAGACAAGTCTTTCTCTCCACATTATTCTCCCTTCTCACCATGGCCACCAAGGGTCTGTCACTTGCCCCTAATGTCCTCTCATGTCTTGACTAGGTTTGTCACACCTGAGGAGCTTTGATCTGCAGTTGCCTTTGCCTGCAGCTCTCAAAATAGCCAACTACCTCTCGCCATCTCCACTGTCCAGTCGGTCTCTCCACAACAGGCCTCTTTTGGATTGGATTGGAGAGCTTTCTAACTGTTCGAGAAACAGGCTTCCTGCCAGTTCTGGGCGTTTTCCAACCACTGAAAGGGGGCAGCAGAACTCCCATATGACTTGGCTAGGGAAGAAATTTAACTATGGAGCCGAGAACACCAACAAAGAAAGCCAGACCTTGGAGTCCTAGAAGAGCCTGCCTACCCAAACTGGCCAAGGTTTGGATACCCAATTTTCTTAGCTTCAACAAGTGACCACCAGGACACACCGGTTCCGTGTCCCTCAGCCACTTCTGGTTGAGCTTGGACTTGCCACTGTGGTTTCACTAAGAGATCATTTGTTGCTCAGACAAAAGGGAATTCAATCATTCCTGGTAATTTTCTTTATTTTTTTTTTTTTTTTTTCCTGAGAAATTGACAAATTAAATTTTAGTTTATGTATTAGTCTTGAAAGCTGACCAATAAAGACACCTTTAAGAATGACTAGGTGTCTAGATGACAAACTCTGATTTCACTCAAAACCTAGCTTCCTCAAGGCCCTGGAAGTCTTGGCTGCTCCAATTCCCCACCACTATCTCTAACCATGGCAGTTTGCTCCCCAGACCTTTACAGTAGCTGTTCCTTCTTGTCTGGCTTTCCCAAAATGCTCTCAGCATGGCCTCTCATATCCAATTAAGTAGTATAACCCCAAAGGAATACTTTCTGACTGACATTACTATCCAAAATAGGCCCACTTCCTTCTCTGTGATACAAACCACCGCCTTGTCCTTCTCAAGTCACTTTTTGTATGTGTTTTCTTCTTTCTCCCTTACAAAAATATTAGACTGTATAGAGGAAGGCTCATCTATCTTATGATTAACTTAAAGAGGAATATTTGGTACATAGCAAATAATCTGTAAGTATATGTTCAAAGACAGAACAAAGGCTTAAGTATATAAAAAATGACAGTATGTCTTCCCTTTCTTTCACTCTTGGAACCTACTGTGAAGACTAGTCAGTCTATCACCAAATTCATAATGATCCTCCGCTTCAGCCTTCTTGGTACATGGATAACAGTGTAAACCATCATGCCTGGCTATAAGTGGCTATTTCTTTTTATTTATTTATTTTTATGTGTATGAGTACACTGTAGCTATCTTCAGACACACCAGAAGAGGGCATCAAATCCCATTACAGATGGTTGTGAGCCACTATGTGGCTGCTCGGGATTGAACTCAGGACCTCTCTGGAACAGCAGTCAGTGCTCTTAACCACTGAGCTATCTCTCCAGCCCAGCTATATCTTTAGAAGTAAAAAAAAAATTAGCTGACAATTAGACATAAAAAGTATTGTGTGTGTGTGTGTGTGCATACATAATGGATTATGTATTTTTAATAGATTTTCTTTCTGTTTAATGTGTATGAATTTTTGCATATATGAATGTACATGCCCCATGGGTATGACTGGTGCTCACAAGTGCCAAAGAGCACAGCAGAAGAGGTATAGGACTGCCTGGAACTGGGCTTACGGATAGCTGTGAGCTGCCATAATAGTCCTAGGAAACGAACCCATATCCTCTGCAAGAGCAGCAAATGCTCTTCACAACTGAGCCATCTCTCAAGCTCCTGCTTTGTACACAGGTTTCCTTCTGTTAACATCAAAACTCATACCCTCCTCCGTCTGCTTTCTGAGTACTACGGTAACAAGAATGAGCCTGGCTCCTGGCCTATATAGAATAACATCTCAACACATCCCCCAAGCCAGGGTTTCTCTGTGTAGCCCTGGCTGTCCTGGAACTAATCTAGACCAGGCTGACCTCAAACTGACCTCGAACTCAAGAGATCTGCCTGCCTCTGCCTCTTGAGTGCTGGGACTCAAGCTGTGCTCTGCCATTCCTGGCTTTATAAACTTACATCACTTAGTGTGTGTATGTGAGTGTGGACATATGTGAGTGTGGGTGTGATATATGTGAGTGTGGGTGAGATATATGTGAGTGTGTATGTATGAGAGTGTGGGTGTATGTGAGTGTAGACGTATGTGAATGTGGGTGTGATATATGTGAGTGTGGGTGTATGCCCCAAACAGAGGTTACAAGGCTACTTTCAGGAGCTGGCTCTTTCCTCTTACCAGTGGGTTCCAGGAATTGAGCTGAGACTGTCAGACTAGCGGACTTTATATAATGAGCTATCTTGCTTGCTCTAAGTTTTTTTTTAATCTGTGTTTTTTTTTTTTTTTTGGGGGGGGGGTTGTTTTTTAATATTTAGTGTGTGTGTGTGTGTGTGGTGTGTGTGTGTGTGGCGCGCGCGCGTATGCATTTTGTGTATGTGTATACAGATGTATACCTCAGTGCAAAGGGGCACGTGAGGATAATGTGTAGGAGCTGGTTGTCTCCTTCTACTACATGGGTCCCAGAATTACACTTGGTGTCAAGCACTTGTTTAGTCATCTCACAGGGTTTATTTTGTTTGTTCTGTTAGAAGCTCATGTAGCCCAGTCTATACAGCTGGTCCTCCTGCCTTTAATTCCTGAGTACTGGGATTAACTTTTTTTTTTTTTTTTTTTAATTTTTATTTTCAGCAAATCAAAAAAATTTAAAAGCATTCAAACAGAATAAAATGAAAAGAAACAAACAAGCAAAATACCAAGGATCAGGTATACTTATACAAGAATTCTATAGAGCCTTCAAACAAGCAACACTTTTTGAGTTATGTTTAAAAAAATTCAGAACCACAATAAGCTCCTTCACAAAGCAAATAATATTGAAATAGTGAAATCAAGTGTAAACCCAACAAAAATATATAAATTATAGTCCAGTATCCCTCATGAATATACATACAAAAATTCTCAATGAAGTAGTTGCAAACTGAATACAAGAGATATAAAAATGGGATTAACTTTTTTGTTTGTTTGTTTTATTTTCGAGACAGGGTTTCTCTGTGTAGCCCAAGCTGTCCTGGAACTCACTCTGTAGACCAGGCTGGCCTCGAACTCAGAAATCCACCTGCCTCTGCCTCCCAAGTGCTGGGATTAAAGGCACGTGCTACCACCGCCCAGCCAATAAAAACTTTTGAATGAGAAGTTGAATTAGAAATTCAAATTGTAGAGTACTGTCCCAGAATGCATGGCCCTCAGCATCCTGTAAAACTGAGCTTGGTAGTGTATACCTATAATCCCAACACTTAGGAGGTGGAAGCAGGAGAATCAGAAATTCAAGGCTATCCTTAGCTATAAAGTTGTCCTCAACTACAAAGCAAGTTCAGACCACCCTGGAATACAACAGACACCATCTCGAGACAGAGAAATAGAGAGACAGAGAGACAGAGACAGAGAGAGAGAGAGAGAGAGAGAGAGAGAGAGAGAGAGAGAGAGAGAGAGACAGACAGACAGACAGACAGTCAGAGATATTAGAGTGTTAGAGAGATGGCTCAACCAGTAAAGGCACTTGCCAGCAAATCTAATGACCTGAGTTCAGTCCCCAGAACCTACACAGACAGAGGGAGAAAATGGACCCCTCCTACAAGGTCCACTGACCTCTACATAAACATAAAAAAAATTAAGCGTCAGCTTTACAGATACTGTATAAACTTTTCTCCAAAAACCTTGTGTGGTTGTTTCTCAATCCAAAAGTCTTTTGGCCTATTTCTGTAGTCTAGCTCAAACTAGTATTTGCCAATATCTCTTATTGTTATTCTAAGTGAATCTAATATTTTTGGGGAAAACACATCTTTGACTTTCTCCTTCACTTGCTTGATCACTGTGTGAGGTTGCACGTTTTCTCATCTCTTTGGCATTGTCTTCTAATGTATGAGGTCATATCCCTGGCCTGCTTCCTTGTTTACAGGAGCTTTTGTCTTAGAAAACAAGCTATGTATAACCTTTTATCTTTTGAAGTGTTACAAATATAACTAAAACCAGCTTTGTTTGTCCCCAGATTTACAATGAGAATGAATATATAATGATATAAGCTCAAGTTTATCAGGGTTGTGAGTGGAACAGATAGACTTGAGACAGAATTCTACAGTCTCTACTCAGATTTAGAAAAATAAAGGGTGACTCAGTGCAAACAAAGGACACTAAACCCCGTGGCTTCAGTAACAAGACACCACTGCTCACTATGATATGCTACTCGTATTCCAGTTGCCTTGTGGTCAAAGGAGCGCTTTCTCAGAGGTCTTAGATTCACCATCAGAGACCAGTAACCAAGACAAACAGATCCTAACACAGCACTGCTGCCTAGGAGGTGCACAGGTAGCAAGCACTACTATGTCAGGTTGCACAGAAATGAAAGATACACAGCCTTCAGAGTTTAGGCTTCTTTTAAAGTCATGTTACCATGTGGATGGGACTTGAACCACAATTCTGTAGCCTTCAAGACTGATCTGGGGTGCATAGGCTTCTTTATTTTCAATCTGTGCTGTGTCAACAACCACCTAAAAAAAAACAGAGACCACCACCAAGTTCAGAGAAAGCTTTCAGTATCAAACATTCAAATACATAAGAGTGTCAGACACTCAGTGGTTGGCAGAACTGTCTGCAGTACATCTGTACCAAGACCAGTGAGGTCCCCAGAGATAACAGCAAGCAATGATGCGCAAACACACAGAAAATAAATTCTAACTGTGGGATCCACTCAACTTTGTAGGCATTTTCTACACTGTAGTTGTTTAAATTACAAACTACTCAAGATGAGTGTGGTTATATATTCCTGTCATCCCAACACCTGTAAGGCCAAGGCAGATATGAGTTTGCAGTCGGCCTGTGCAACACTCGACCCTGTCTCAAAATGAAGAAATAAATGAGTCTGGAGAGCTGTCTCACATGTTGAACGTACTTCCTGCTCTTTCAGAGGACTTGAGTTCCAACACAACATCAGGCTGCTCACTGCCACCTGCAACTCCAATTTCAGGAGATCCAATGCTCTCTTTTGGCCTCCAAAGATACAAAGGCATGCGCGCGCACACGCGCGCACACACACACACACACACACACAATTGAATTTAAAAATAAAATCCTAAGATAAATTTATACAAACAATTTAAAAATGAAGTCCTAAGATAAATTTACACACACAATTTAAAAATAAAGTCTTAAGATAAATTTTTAAATGGGACAGATAAATAAAGGAAAGGACTGGAGAAAGGAGAAGAAAGTGAAGGATAAGAGAAAGAGAAAAGGCTGGGCACTAGTGGCACACGCCTTTGATCCCAGCACTTGGGAGGCAGAGGCAGGCAGATTTCTGAGTTCAAGGCCAGCCTGGTCTACAGAGTGAGTTCCAGGACAGCCAGGGCTACACAGAGAAACCCTGTCTCGAAAAAAAACCAAGAGAAAGAGAAAAAGAGGAGAGATTATCCATCTTTTATTTTAGTGGTCTGTTGTTGTTGTTTTGGTCTTTTCAAAATAGGATTTCTCTGTGTAGTTATGGCTGTCCTAGACCTCGCTCAATAGACAAGGCTGGCCTCAAATTCGGGGATCCACCTGCCTCTGCCTCTCCTCCAGAATGCTGAGATTAAAGATGTGCACCACCACTTAGCTATTTTAGTGTTTTTAAAAATGTTATGTATGTGAAAGAAAACAAATGTCAGAAACTGAACCAAGCTGGGCTTGGTGATGCAGACCTGTTATCTAAGCTCCTTGCAAGGGTGAGGCAAATTCAAGGGCTGATATATGGCTCACTAGTAGAAAAACACATCTCCATTTTAGAAGGGGTTAAGCTACTCATAGGTACTTCTCATAATTCCAAACACAGCTTCCAGTGTGTTCATTTCCACTGTTATAAATAAACAGGGTTCTCACAGCTGGACCTTTGAGAAACATTTCCTGTCCAAGGAACAGCCTTTGTTGGACCTGACAGGTGTTTTCTCTCGTACTCCTATGACGATGGTCTTAAATGTCTTTGTCAGCTACAACAAAGGCCCTACCATCGGTGGGTAGGGAAGTAAAAAATTCCTGGATTCTGGGTATGATTACACCTTCCCCTCTTAGCTTAAATTGTTTTCTCAAAACTACTGCCTTCTCCTGATGTGCTCTGTGTTCTGGAGCACACACTGCCACAGAACCAACTTCAGCTGACACAGTAGTCCTGGTCTCCAGGACGCTATTATAGGTCAGCAGAGTGACCCTTGTTTCTTGCTTTTCTTCCTATATGAATCTTAAAGGAAACAGAGTCCAGCTCTGTACAGGTAGGCTGTCCCTGTAGTAATCTGCACGAACCAGGGACAAACACAATTCTAATCTGTCCTTTCTTTCATGAATAAAGCAGAAATCAAACTACAAAGAGTACTTTTTTTAAAAAAAATGTTTTTTTTTTTTGAGACAGGGTCTCACTCTGTAACCATGACCATGAAGTGAATAAGTACATACAGCCGCCTCGGCTGATACAACAGACAAGCTACCCGGCTGATACAGCGGACAATAAACGCTAACAGTGATAGCAGATGCTGAGCTCTGGACCTGGTCCAACCTTACCTGAAGTTTCTTTAGTTTTTTATTTCCTTTCCCTTTTCTCTGACAGGTGAGAAGTAGATTTTACCTGAAGCAGATACTGGCATTTTAAAGGTAATGGGCAGAGAGCTGGGATAGGAAATGAACGGGTTGGGGCACTACCTAACAAATGGACTGTAAGAGTAGGTGAAGCAGGCTGACCTGGAAAGGTGAGAAGAACGAGCCACATTCAGAGAGGTCAGAGAACAAGCAGAGTGCAGAGGCCTGAGACAGGAGGCCAACAGCCCTGCTCACTTAAGCAACAAACAGGAAACTCCAGTGTTGCTGCAGAGCAGTTAGGCCAGTCAAGGCCACCCAGACAGCACTAATGTGTTTGTTTCCTTAAAATGAGGAAAGCTGACAACATCACCATTGTGCAAGTAGATTCCCAGCAAATACAGATTATAAAGGTATTAAAGAAAGCAAGCAAACAAACAACAACAAAACATTCAATTCTGAGGGAGAGCAGGGTCTTCCTATGTATCTCAGGCTGGCCTCCATGTCCTCCTTTTGCCTCAGCCTGGGCCCTGTTTTGCATATGTGCCACCCCACAAGCTCTCATGCTCTCACATATACTCACCAGCCCTGCCTGGCCAAACAGCAGCTGCACGGCGGTCTTACAGGCGCCCCGCCATGTGGACGGGCACACCTGATTCAGCACTTCAGTCACAGGAAGATCATCCCGAGGAGTGATTCCGTTGTCGCAGCCCGCTTCCTTGATGAGCTGTAACATGGTGTGCTACAGATTGACAGGAGAGAGGACAGTTCACATCTCAAGACTCTTAACAATGGCAAGGCTCCAAAACTTACGGAGTCCATTCATGCAACCATCCTCACGAGAGGTGTCCTGACAACACCCAGATCACGTCATTTGAAAAAAAAAAGGGGCCGGGCAGTGGTGGCCCACGCCTTTAATCCCAGCACTTGGGAGGCAGAGGCAGGTGGATTTCTGAGTTTGAGGTCAGCCTGGTCCACAGAGTGAGTTCCAGGACAGCCAAGATTACACAGAGAAACCCTGTCTCGAAAAACCAAAAAAAAAAAAAAATAAATAAAGGTTTTAGAGGCAGGATCTCACTGTGTGTCCTTGGCTGGCCTAGAATTCTCTATGTTGAATTTGAGGTTGGCCTCAAATTCAGAGAGCCATCTGCCCATGCCTCCAGAATGCTGGGATTAAAGGTTTGTGTAATCATGCTTGGTCCAACCTCAACTTACTTTTTAGATGACATCATAGGCTCTGCAATATACTGAATGAGCCCAAGTTCCAGGTCTCCTAATTTTTAGGCATTTTGCTTTGGGCTTCAGTTCCTTTGTCAAATTGGAATGGGGAATTCCCATGCCCTAGTGAGACACTTAATTAAATAAAGCAATATATGGGAAGAACTTTGTTGTATTTCCTGCATCCACAATGCTTCACAACTGACTATTGTTACTGCTCTAAACTTTCAGTTACTTAATTCTCAAAACTCCACCAGCTCATGATGTACTCTAACTCTTAAAGATCTGAACAAAATTATTAATAAAACTTCCTTAGTAAATGTCTGATTATGTTATCCCAGGATGAGGTGTGACTTAGTGCTTGCTTTGCATGTGTGAAGCAGAGTTCAACCCCTAGCACCATACAAAAAAAATAAAGATGACATCTACGCGCAGTGGTGGCGCACGCCTTTAGTCCCAGCACTTGGGAGGCAGAGGCAGGTGGATTTCTGAGTTCGAGGCCAGCCTGGTCTACAGAGTGAGTTCCAGGACAGACAGGGCTACACAGAGAAACCCTGTCTCGAAAAACCAAACAAAAAGAAGAAACAAAAAAAAAAGAAACAGAAAAAAAGAGGAAGAAGAAGGTGGTGGTGGTGAAGGAGGAGGGAGAGGGGGAAGAAGGGGAGGGGGAAGAAGAGGAGGAGGAGAAGGAGGAAGAGAGGGAGAAGACGACGACGACGACAACATCACAGGCCGAGAACTCTCATTTGGCCATCACTGTACTCAGAAAAGTTAGAGCCTCCTTCCATGATTTCTGCTTTTGCTTTTTAATCTACATTCTTCAAAAGCCCTTGAGTTTTCTGTAATAGCTCTATTTCCAAGTTCATGCTCAGTTACTGGAACCCAGGGAATCCACAGAAAGATACCGTCTTAAGCTTCAGATTGTCAGCAGCCGACTCATTGAAGGAGACCCCCTTCAGGAAGTGTGATCCTATCTGCACAGGGACTGTGGGGAGCTCACACTGCATGGGCTGTGGAGGTGTCTGCCTTCGCCCCGTCTGCTGAGCTTCCGCCTCACTGCAGCAGCCCTGGAAAAGGTTTGACAGGAGAGTGGAGGTGACCCACAGCTCATGTGATAAAGCATTTGTTTCCCGAGAACTGAGTGGACAACTCCCACACACTCACAGAGCCGCCGGAGAGAAAGATGTACCTGCAAACTGGCTTCAATGGCCTTTGGGTTGAGGTGGAAGCCAGCTTTCATTGCATATTCACAGTGGCCTAAGCTTTCCAAAGCTATTTTTATATGCCTGTAAGAATCAAGATCATTCAACAGATTAGAATATGACAAAGTCCAACAAAAATAGGAACTTAAAATTTCTACAGCTGTGGGGAGTAGATCTGGAAGGAGTTAGGTAAGGAGAATGCAGTGAATACACTGTATGCATACGTGAAATTCTTGAAAAATAAATACATACATTAAAGTTTTTCTACAGTTATTGAGACTTGAGGACACATTATTACTCTGTTACCTTTTTGAGTGGTCCAACTTCATGACTCTAATCTTCCCCCTTGGTGGACTCATTTCTCTATGCATCTAACGGTATTGAGACACTTACCTGCAAAGCACTGTCGATTTTCATGTTTAGCTCTTTTAGCTGGTGCTCAGGAATTGCTGCACTTTGAGAACAAAAGAGCTGTTGGACTTCGATTCCCGCCAGGCGTCCATCACAGCCTCTCTCCCGTAATCTTGATGTCGCCTATGACACAAATAGTAATTAGTAGGTAAAGATGGGCAATTGTAGTTACTAGTAAAATTCAAACAGTACCAGCAACAAATCCCATACCTAAACTGAACTACGTAAGCTGGATATACACCAGGGTTTTGGACCAGTCACACTACAAAGTCAGAGACTGAAACTTTACAGACTTAACTTTTTGAGATGGTCTTACCATGTAACCCAGGCTGGCCTCAAACTTACAACTGGCATGCCTCAGCCTCCTATACACTAGGATTACAGATTACAAGCCTGTACGCTACCTCTGGCCAAATAACATTTCTAGGAGTTAGTCTCTGTTCTTTCGAGTCAGGATATAAATGTTAATATTTACAATACACACAAAACTGCAGGAAAGAAAACTAGCAGCTTCAATGCTGTCAAGTGCAAGGCTTTCAGTTACACAAGCATGTGCACACACCAGCCTACCGTCTAACCAAGCCCTGAAACCTAATAAACAGACTTATGATTAAAACCATCTGATTTCTAAGAACCTTCCTGTGAAATGTTTAGCCCACAGGAGTTGTGCTAGCTACTACCCCAACTCTAGAGCATAAAGTCTGGTCCCTGCCTTCCTGGAGATGATGCCTCACGAGCCAAAGGTGAACTTAATAACTAAAACTGTAACAGGAACACAGCAAGCGCTGGAAGTGGCATCTAGGGAACATCTTCAGTGGCCACACCTGTACTCACCATACTCTAAAGTAAAGGATTGTGAGTTCCAGGCCAAACTGGGCTACAAAACAAGAACCTGTTTCATAAAAAGACAATTTAGATTGAAAACTGGAACGTGCTCAAAGTAGGTGAGGGCACCAAGGGCACCAATAAGCCCTAACTAACATCCACAGTGATCCAAGGTGAAGAAGCAGAACACTCTTATGAAATCCCATAAAGTCTAAGGACCAAGCAAGAAAATGGCCAGAGGCAAGGCAGGAGTCTCACGTGGCAGAACTAAGTTGTCATAGTGAGGTATCCATATTTGGCCTAAACAAAATGAGAAACAATGATGTCTCACTTTAAAATCAGAATGGTGAGGCAGAGATGGGAGAATGCAGTTCAGAAAGAAGTATAACCCACTCTACAAAATTAGGGCGTGACAGTAGATGGAGACAGGTAGGGTGAGTGAGCTGGTGGAACAGGGGACAGACATGATGGGAAGACTGAAAGGTCAGTCTTGGGTCTTGAATGCATGGCCTGCCTGTCGTATGGCACCACTGACTCCCATGGAGATGGCGTGGAGAGAAACATGTATGAGAAAAGCCAAAACTGAGCCACCAAGGGAACCTAAGAGAGGAGAGTCCATGGGAAGTGGGTTGGCACATACTTTTGAAGCATCCCTCCACATAGGAGTGGCCTAAGTCCCACACTGCGTCAAGATCCCCTAGGGAGAAGGGAACCCAACACAACCACAAGAAGCTCAACTAAGAAGCTGCTCTGAGGAAGTCAAACAAAGCAGATGAAGAAAGGACAGCTCAGAGCAAATAAGGCAACTTTTTTCTTAACTTTAATTCTAAATGCTTATAGATATTTATTTAGTGTGAGTCTGAGACTGGGCACACATGTGCCACACTCTGCATGTAAACTTTGGAGGGAAACTTTTGGGGACTCAGTTCTCTCCTTCGGCCCTATTACACAAAACACAACTCACACCATCAGGTTTCTGTGTCAACCGCTTTACCTGCTGCAAAATTCTGCTAATATATAACATATTTTATATGCCTATAGTACTTCGTGGTTTCTAATAAAAGGTGAAAGATTTATTTGGCTGAGGAGAAATCAGAAAATATATGGTTTTCAGAATTATAAAAGATAACCTAAGAATTGACTGTCCAAAGAGCAGAGAAACAGGTAGACTTTTAGGTTGGAAGCAAGTAAGTATTTTTTTTTTTTTTTTTGGTTTCGAGACAGGTTCTTTGTAGCCGCTGTCGATCATCTGTGACAGCTGGCCTGAACTCAATCACCTGCCTGCAAGTAGTATTGAGCAGAAAATATGTGCCATGGCAGAAGCAGTCCTGAGAATGGAAATAAGATAATGCCAAGGTGAGCCCTGGACCTGAGAAAAGGGCACCTCCTGTGTTGTCATAGGAGGGCAGAGACGGATGGGGAGGTGAGTGGAGAAGTGGTACTGTTCTGGCCGTGCACCAGAAGAAGAAGACGGCACCAGGAGATTCCTTTTCACAGGTAGTGTGCGGAATGGGCACCCTCTGGAAGCAGTGGGCAGAAGGGCACTGGGCACATGAAGTGGGCAGGAGAGGAGATCAGTGAGGTGGCATTGAAGTTTCAGAGTGGAGCTAGAAGCAATAGTGACAGAGGGCTGTGAAGCCAGATTACAGACAAAGGCCCGAACCCACACCAGCAGGGGAAAAGGACAGTAGTAAGTCCCACCTCCAACTCAACCTCTAATAGCCATTGAGGGTCTGAGGAAAGCCTTTTACATGAAAGAGAAAGCCAAACAAACAACAGGGAAAAAAACAAAAACAACAGAAGCAGCACAACAGACCTATTACAACATCAGAAACGGCATAGTGTGCAAACCTGAACAACTCTCTGGGAAAGGGGAAGAGATGGAAGATCAGAATTTCATTTATTTTTGACTGTTTTGAAATAGGGTCTCATATATCCCAAGATGGACTTGAACACACTATGTAAGCAAGGTGACCTTGATTGAGCTCCAGATCCTCCTGCTTCGCCCCCCCCCCCAAGTGCCGTGACACAGGTGTTTTTCACCATGCCTGGCTATAGGTCCATAACAAAGACAGTACACTGCAAATCATCTAAGAAATCAACATACATTCCTCAACCATACATGAAGATCTTGTACTCTCTATATGAAGTAAAATAGCAAGTCTTCGTGAGTAGGTCAGCTTGGAAGGCTTTACTTTTCCTTTTTCTCACTGGGAAAGAGGTATTAGCATGCTTCCAAGAGAACCACTGAATACAGCAGAAAAGGAGTACATAGCTCTAGCGTTTTGTTCTAGGCTACTCTGCTGGACTTCAGGCTCATGTGGTGGTACTAAGTGCCACAGTCTAGCTTACTCTGGGACCTCTCCTGCTGTGTGTGCTGCTCCCTACAGTGACCACTGAGGTGCATATGTTATTCAGTGTGGCCTTTGATGAGCTGCTATGAGCCTTAGAGAATATTCCTGCCTTATGACCACAACTGCTATCTTCCTGCCTCTTTAGCTTATCAGGGTTGTGGCCGTGGTTTAAGAAATTCAGAGATAAGGCGCTATCACTTTAATAAAAACTTTGAGAAGCAGATACAGAATTACTCTTTAAAAACAAAACAAAAAACAACCCACCAAACGGCCTCAACCTAGGATGGAATGTCAGACAGTTCTAAGTGCAGCAGGGCGACTAACAATACAGACTGAGGAAGCATTTCTAGCATGGTCAAGGGCTGAGCCCTGACTCTTGCTGTGTGTTAGCAATCACTGTGAACGGTGTCTGCAGGTAGACCTGCAGGTCTGTGTGAAGTGTGGGATCTGGCTGATGGGAACGGCCGCTGCCCCTGCTCCAGGCACAACACTGACTGCACTGACGATGTCGTAGAGTCCTCTCAGCCTCCTCACCTGAGGCAACGGTACTCTCCAGGTTTTCAACATAACTAATACTTTCAGATCAAAGTCCATACACATTTTCATGTATGTGTTAAATGTTTACAAGACACATGCTGCCACTAATGAAGACCCTGACTAAAAAACAAACCAGGGCTGAAGAGAGAGCTCAGTGGTTAAGAGCACTTGCAGAGGACCCAAGTTCAATTCTCACAACCACCAGAAACTCCAGGGGAACTGATGCCCTCTTCTGGTTGCCCTTCTTGGAGACTGCACACATGTGGTACACTAACATATATGAAGGCAAAATACCCGCACACATTAAAAATAACTAAGCGGGACACGGTGATAGCACCTATAACCCCAGCACTTGGGAGGCTGAGGCAGAAGCACTGTGAGTTTGAGGCCTGCCTGGGTTATTCGGAAAGTCTTATCTCAAAAAATGAAAGGGAGGTGGAGGGAGAAAGGAAGAGACAGACTGACTTTATAAACGAGCAATTTCTTTTTTTTAAACTTATTCTACGTGCATGCCAGCATGGCTGTGTGTACACTCGTGAAAGTCAGGACAATCAGGTTCAGTGGCAAACACCTTCACCAGCTGAGCCATCTTGCCAGTTGAAAAGTTATTTCTGATTTGCTTACATCCAAGTTTAAGTTCTGGGTGTAGAGAAGGACTAGTTCTCAATCTTCCCAATGTCCTTTAATACAGTCCCTCATGTTGTGGTGACCCCCAACCATAAAATTATTTCATTGCTACTTCATAACTATAATTTTGCTACTGTTATAAATTATAATGTAACTAAATATCTGTGGTTTTGGATAGTCCTAGGCACCCTGTAAAAGAGTCATTCAATCCCCCAAAAGGGTTGAGACCCACAGGCTGAGAGCCACTGGACTAGAGAACAGCATGCTAGCGTGGGCAGAGGAGGAACTGTATGCTAGGCAGGATGCTCCATGAGAAGGTCTGGAGACGGTCTGCAGCCCACTTTACAGCAGGCCCTCAGCCAAGAGGCTGTATGGGAACCAGAAGCCTCCAGAGGAGAATGTGCAGTGGACACTGGCATGTCCCCTCCCCGAATCTCATCACTACGCCATTCTATCCTGCTCAAGTTTCTCTACCCACTAGTGAAGCTATGCTGGGTAGCAGCTGAATGTGTCAAATAAATTAATAGGAAAATGGCTCAGATCACATGCAAAACAAGTGGTAAGTGAGGACTGAGGATCAGGCCAGCTAAGCATTTTTTCTATTGACTTTTCTGGAGTTTTGGAGTTGGCACATACAGTAACGGGCTTTGTCATTGCACTTTCTTGCATTTGCCACCACAGATTGTTCTAATTCACCCGTCCACTGCCCTCTCCTGCTCCCCATCCCTGCCTGCATGCCCTTGCTGTTCCCCTTGCTTTAGTGTCACATGTATTGTTTGACTTTCTTTCTCCTGCCAAGATCTCTTCCTTCCCTATCATAGCTCCCTTTCATCACACACACACACACACCACTACAAATCTATCTATCTCTATCTATCTATCTATCTATCTATCTACCTACCTACCTACCTACCTACCTACCTATGCACAACCTACAGAAATTTAAATCTAGGCTCTGTATACCAGAGAAAATATTTATAGAGGCAAGAAAGGAGTATCTTGCCTAGTACACATCTGATTTGGGGGGGGGGGGGGGCAATTATGGCATTTAACATTATTGGCTGGTGCTGGGCCATAAACTTAACTTCTGCGTTTTTCCTGATTGGTGGTTGTTAGGAAGTGAAGTGTCAGGGGCAGGCTTGTAACCTGGAGTGTAGATTTGTTGGGGAATGACCTGGAAACTGATGGTAGGTACTGGCCTGTTAGTTAATTTGAGTTTAACCTTAGGTTCGGTTCTCTACAATGGAGTCTGAACCCAAAAGATTTGGTCTCTCACTGTGTCATTCCTGACTTAGGTACCAGTCCTCTCCATGGCTCACCTCCTTAGACTTTCCCGTACCACTCCCATTAAGAAGCAGGCCCCTTCTTCTGGGTCTGGACAACTCCTGAAACCCTCTGTACCCTGTTTTTGTAAGCCTTTCTCTATAGGTATCATTTTAATGTCTGGCACAAGCCTGACATAAAGTAAGTGTTCTTAAAGACATTTGCTGTCACAAGAATATGCAAGCTAGTGGTGAAGTTTACAGCTTAATGTCTAAAGCAAGTGGCTCTTCTGGGAGCCAACAGACAAAGAACCCCAGCAGCCTCTCCCATTGGAACACAGCCAGATCTCCCAGGTCAGTTACCTCAGCAGCCCCTCGCCAGGATCGTACAGCTTCCTCCAATTCGGGTGTGTGGCCCATGCCAGACAGACTACTGCTGTTCTTTTTTTCTGGCACAACTACCTCAGCAAAGCAAGAGTGAGCCACCGGCTGGACTTTCTGCAAGGCGTGAGTCAAAAACTGGAAATGGACTTGCACCACTGTCAAGAAACATCGCCCCAACACCTGTGAAAACAAGAGAGCCAGGGGATTTTAGGCTGTGGGTTGCTCATGGATTAATGCAATAACTCCTCAACTGCTAACAGATTGGGAATCATAAAAGCATACAATGCTAAAAAGTCCCCCTGCTTTACAAGTGCCTGCCTCTTGGGCCTTGGTACTAGAAACTTAAAAGTCAAAACATTTCAAAGCAAGCAGTAAGCCTCAGGTACAAGTAGGCCTTCCAACTTCCCACCACCTGTTCTCACTTCCCATGTCTAGACTCTGTCTTTGAGTTCCTGTGGGCCAGAGCCATTCATAATCTCAATTATGGCCACAGAGTATTCAGAACACAAAGGAAAAGTCATGGCATGTGAGTAAAAAATCCGAAAGGCTGCTTTGACCTTGAAGAAAACATTCTATTGGGAATGAAACCCAAAGATGCTGTTGTTTCAGTGCTGTGCTAATATTGTTATGAATATAGTTGTCTGTCATGTTCCTACTCATTATGAAACAAAGCTGAAAGACCAGACTACCAGGAGTCAACAAAACATAAGAGACAATTCTATCAACAGGGCAGAAACCCACTAATCTGACACTATCAGTGGTTGGTTGGCTGGTTAATAATTCAAATAGGGCCTCACTACAAAGCCCTGGCTGTCCTGGAACTCACTCTGTAGGCCAGGCTGGCCTCAAACTCACAGCAATCTGCCTGCTTCTGCCTACTAAGTACTGGGATTAAATGCATGTGCTACCATATCCAGTCCAGAAATTTTATTTTCAAACAGTAAGTCTGTCAGATGTGGTGATACATTCAGGTAATTCTAGCACTTGGAAGACTTAAGTAGGTGCATCATGAGTTCAAGACCAGCCTGGTCTACAAAGAGAGAGTTAGAAGCTATCCTTCCCCTGCTTCAAAACAACAATAATAATAGAAGCCAAAGTTCTACTGCTAATAGACAAGTGTTCTAAATTGTTAGCCCAATGAACATTTTAAGCCATGAAAGAATATTTGCCTAGAGACCAGGGCAGCTGTTCCCTTTCTTGCTTCTCAGTGACTTTTTTCCCTCCCTCTTCAGGAGACAGGGTTTCTCTGTGTAGCCCTGGCTGTCCTGTAACTCAATCTGTAGACCAGGCTGGCCTCAAACTCAGAGATCCACCTGTCTCTGCCTCCCAAGTGCTAGTACTAAAGGTGTGCACCACTTTCATACACAACACACACACACAGTACTTCCTCTTTATGTTTTTAGTGGTGCTGAAGCTATCTCAGGGTCTGGAGCAGAATGAAGAAGATCTAGCATCCTCAGTCCTTCTTATCTTTGTACTTTAAGACAGGAGGGTCTCATTAAATAGCTCAGGGTGACTTTGTACTTACAGTCCCCCGCCTCAGCCTCCTGAGTTTCTTAGATTTCAGAAGTGTGCAATTCCCAGTCTGGTTTCTAACTTGGGCACAGCTGTGATGTTTGTTATGATTTCCTATGTTTTTCTCTATAAAGCAGAAGGAGAAACTGCTAGCTGAAAAGATACTGAGCTTGGAGAATTGAAAGTTCAAAGTGAGCCTGGGAGATCTGGTGAAACTGTAGAAAACAGTGTTTGCACTGTTTTCTACAAAGACCTAACATCCAAGAGAGTCCCCATGCTCTCACCTCTTCTTGTACCTTAGAGCAGCCTAAAGACTCAGCCACATCCAAGTCAGATGCTGCCCTTAACCACAAACCCAATTCAGCTTCATACAACAGAGCTGTTTTGCTCCCAAAGTAATACCTATTCCCTCTAAATGCTTTCTCCCCTGTAGAAAGCACAGAGTAAACAAGTCAACTTAAAGTTTCATCCAGCCGGGCAGTGGTGGCGCACGCCTTTAATCCCAGCACTTGGGAGGCAGAGGCAGGTGGATTTCTGAGTTCGAGGCCAGCCTGGTCTACAAAGTGAGTTCCAGGACAGCCAGGGCTATACAGAGAAACCCTGTCTCGAAAAAACCAAAAATAAATAAATAAATAAATAAATAAATAAATAGATAAAGTTTCATCCAAACCTAAAGCAAAAAAAAAAAAAAAATCAAACAAAAAGCTCACATTAAAGTGTCCACCCTCTAAGGCAACAGCTAAATCGAAGCTGAACTCTACCTCCTGGGTTTTCACTGACCCTTTCCTCAGAGCTCCTCCCCACTAAGGCTATGGCTATGAAGGATACGGTAGGGGTCACAGAGGTAGCAGACCTAAGAATCCATCTAGAGGCTCCTAACGTGAATAAACACCATCTGTCTAGTACCATACACACTACTAGTCAGCTTTAATTAAGCATTCAGCATGTACTTGGTCTACACTACAGATTTCATATGGGTTGTGTCACAATCCCAGAACACCCTATGCAGTCATCTTGTTACAAAGAAAAAGACTGAGGCTAGACACCTTATGAAACCAGACACAAAGGTTATGTTACAAAACAGACGGGCAGAGCAGTCTCTCCAGTCAGTTCAGCTTCTAAGATTGTAGCAAGAATGCCCTGCTGCCTTCAACACTTTGAACAACCAGACAGAGGGTGGCAGCACTGCACCAGGCACACACCAGAAATTCAGTCTTAACTGGCACTGGCTGAGGGCACTAGGAAGCTCCCACAGTGCCCTCACAGAGGAGCCCAGGTGGCTCCTCCAGGTTGCACTCTCTCCCCTCTTTTTTTGGCCTCTTGGCAAGCTGCAGGAGAAGGAAAAGGAGGGGAAGAGAAGATGCCATGCTGCTCTAGGGCCACATTCTCACAGCTTCTGACCAATGAAAATTACTTGCTCCTTCTAATAATAAATATTTAATACGTGAATGCCTACTATGTACAAAGCTCAAAAACCCTAAGGGTACACAGGAAGGAGAATGAGAAAGTCCCTGTGTTCATGAGGGTTACATACTAATGGGGCTAGGAGACAACAAAGCCATAAATAGACACAAGGTCAGATGCAGCTGGAGAACAAGCTGCCTGGCAGGTGGTGAGGAAAAGGCTCTCTGAGGATAAACCAAGGAAGAAAGCCTCACTTCCTACTCTGAAAGGAATATTCTGAGAAACGGCAGTGAAGCCTGGTGTCTAGATTACAGACGCATGGGTCTGGGGTGGGTCCTCCTGATACACTGCTAGAATGGTGAAGGGGGAATCCTGCTGTAGGATGTAGTGGGAGAAGAGATGCTGGAGAGCTTTGTGAAGGACTGTCAGTCCACTGTCTCTGCTCTTCATTATGTGCTTGACCTTAGATGAGTCATTTACTCTGCAGTTCTTCTCTGTAAGAACCGCCCTCTTCTTTCCCACGATGTGTAAAGCATCAACCCAATTAAGATTGTGACAAAATAAGTTGGTGTAAATAATTAAAGGGCAACCCAACCAGTAGTTACCCTGGCTCTTGGAAACTGGTTTCAGTGACTACTTATTATAAAATGTCACCGCAAGGACAGACACATGAACATCACCTTCTATGAGGACAGAGCTCCTGTCTCTGCTCACCCTTTATCTCATCTCACTTCCTGGCCCAGCCCTCAACCCCCATGATAGACCTCCCCTCCTTGACTCAGGGATGGGCCAGGACTGTCCTCACACACGTTTGGAAGGTGTGTCCCAGGGTCACAGACAGCTCTCTCAGCTCACAGACTCAGAACATGTGAGGCTGGAGAACAGATTGAATAAGCTGGAGAATGGGTGAGTGGAACAGTGAAGGCCAGGCACTAAAGTGTAACATACCACTGAAGATCTACCAGCCGCCACCACCTTAACCCATGCCAGGAGCCCCACACATGGTAAAGCAACCCATTTCACAGATGACAAAACAGGCTTAAAAAGATAAATTTGCTTAATGTCAAGTAGGTTTAAGTGAGGAAGGTCTGTCTCACTCCAAAACACAATTCTGACCACCAGACTGCCCTGTCTGCCTGTGACAAGGTCCAGGATGTAAAAACAACAGTGGGTAGGTATTCTGGAAAGCAGATAATCTTCGGGGAGCTACTGAAACAGAACCCTGTTTACTGGGAATTCCTGATTGCCAAGAAGGGTATATCATAAGCCTGGTGCCATGTTATACGACTGTAATCCTAGCACTCAGGAGGCTGAGACATGAGAGCCACGAATTTAAAATCCACATGGGTGGCCGGTGGTGGCCACGCCTTTAATCCAGCACTTGGAGGCAGAGGCAGCGATTTCTGAGTTCAAGCCACGCCTGGTCTACCAGGTGAGTTCCAGGACAGCCAGGACAGAGAACCCTGTCTCGAAAAACCAAAAAAAAAAAAAAAAAATCCCATGGGTCACAGAGTGAGACCAGGTCAGAACAGAATATGGGCACACGAGCCTTCTGTGCTTACACTGCACGCACAGTACCGACCAGGCTGTAGCCAGGTATGAACCAGAGCGCCCTTTACTTCTTGCTGTACATGTTTGGTTGTTGATGCTGTGGTTAATAAATTTATTTTTATAAATATGCCTACATATATATCCATGCCCATTGTAAGCCTAGTGCCTTAAAGGCCAGAAAGGTTGGGATCCTGAACTGCCAGTGTGAACTGCACTAGTGCAGGAATCAACTCAGGTCTTTCAAAAGCAGCATTTTCCAACCTTGTATGTTCTTTAGCAACAACTCATCTGACGGCCTCATAGTAAAGGATGACCTTGTCTGAATTACAGGCTGGCACCACGTTCTCTTTCTTCTCAGTAAGTTTTATATCTTAAGCAGATTACAAAGGGTTCTAATTTAAGGCCATCCTGTTTGAGAACTAAGACAGCCTTTCTACACCATCACAGTTGTTGAGGGTCAATCTGTATGTTCTGAATTTTGTTATAGCTATTCCTTCTGAGGGTCCAGCCCAGTTCAGCACGTTCTACCTGCTTGTGCCTGGAACTGTAGATGCCTAGGGCAACTGCATCTCCCAAAACAGCTTACTTTTTTCCCTATTAACAAAGATGGAAGAACCCCAAAGTTCACTGTTCTGCTTAACTCCACTTAACAGTTCATCTCTCTCAGATTCCTAGCAAGGCAAGAACTAAGCCTTCTGTACCTTATGTCTGATCAGATGGAGTCTTTAGAATGAAACCAAGTTGCCATATCGGCTGCTTCTTTTCAAAATTCCAAAGCCATTCCATCATTTCCCTTTCTCCAGTACTCATATACCTTACGCATTCCATTTGACTTTCAGTATCCACAACCTAGTCTTGAATACAGCTTGTTATCTTTATGGTAATTCCAGAGTCGTTACACAATAACCCAACCCACAGATCAGACCCTGATATTGTTATCTAAATGTGTCTTGGGAGAAACAGAGAACACAGACTACTTGTAGACTATGGAAAGTACTTATGAAAACTGCATTACAGGTTTAAAATGGAAAAAAAACAAGCTTTCTGAAAATAGCATGCAAACACTGACAAGAGACTGCTGGTGCTATACTGTGGCATAATGTTTGCTGATCACACAAGACTCAGATTTCCATCCCATGGGTGTGGTTCCTTTGATTAACAAAAAAACTACAAATCTTTTCACAGCCATAATTTTTGATCACAGAGAAAAGCCAAGCTGTACATAAGGTGGAACAACCAGAGCATATGCCTACAACACCAAATGCTACCAACTCAGACAAAAGTACACTCTGACCTAGACAATCTGCTATACTGCCACTAAAAACAGTGGAGGTACTTTCTTCACCCCTATCTGTCACATGGGCTAAGCACTATGACATGCAAAGCCTTTAACAGTGATCTATCTTCACTTTTAACTGGACAGGGCTTGGAGGGGTGGGGTTCTGCTAAAAAATAAGCAGTACTACTAACTATTCCCGAATAAATGTAACCAGCAACTGTACTATTTCCTGTCTGTCCCAGACTTGTACTTTGGCTATTTTAGTAAAATCTAGATGTTATTATATGTTGTTTTGTTGTTTGTTTCCCAAAATAAATTATACCAAAAATATATGGCCACACTGGGATTATGGGTCAATAGTAGAGCACCTGTCTTAGCATGCACAGGGAAAGGGTCCTGAATCTAATTTACTACTATGTTATATGTGCTAAATATATAAGAAATCTGTCTTGTTCTTATTTTTGAGACAGAGTCTCATGATGTAGCCCTGGCTAGCCTAGAAATTATTATGTAGACCAGGCTGGCCTCATATTCAGACATAAAGAGATCAGTTTGCCTCTCCGTTCCCAAACCCTGGGATTAAAGGTTTGTTCTAGAACACCTAGCCGTTTTTTTCAAGATTTTTAAAAACTATATGCCTATGTTGTATGCCCATATAAGTATAGGTACCCATAGAGTCCAAAAGATCCCCTAGAGCTAGAGTTACAGGTGGTTGTAAGTCATCCAACATGGATGCAGGGAAGTCAAACTCAGGTCCTCTGCAAGAACAACGCTTGCTCTTAACCTCAGAGCCATCTCTCCCACCTCACAAGAAGTCACGTTTCAGCTACATTGCTATAGATATTAATACAACTAAAAAAAAAAAAAAAAAAAAAGATTATCCAGGGAAAGGCTGCAGAAAGTAAGTATCTAAATCCACATTAATTATGGCAAATCAAAGACAACATCTGTTCTTAAACTTTATGGGGCAGAAATTAAAAATATATCCAAGTCACCACACATCATATGGCCTATGAGCCCATTAAAATTTAGGATTTTCTTTTGTTGTTGAACTGAGTATATCTGTGTTAAAAAGTTGTCATTGCCCTTGAGAGTGCTTCAAACTGGGCATGTGGCACACACCTGTAGTCTCAGCTTCTTAGGAGGCTGAGGAAAGAGGATCATTCAAGTGCAGGAGTTTGAAGCCAGCCTGGGTTCAACGACATAAAAAAAACCCATTACCTTGAACCAATGCTTCAGGAGCTGCCTCACAGAGACTAGGAGCTCCTACTCCCATCTGTCAGAAACACTCACAGCTAATTTATCCCCACAGTGTTCTAACTGTGATTCTCTGGCGGGTCCTGGATGGGTCAGAGAAGAAGCCTGGCCTGTCTCAGCGATGTGGAGAGGGTGAGCCTCCTCCTCTGCCTTGACTGACTTCCTGTGCCTGACATCCACCATCCAAGATACTACACTGGCTTCAATCTCTCCTGGCTTTTCAGCTGATCCAGTTTCGGACTCCCTGGCTGCGTCCCAGTCATCTTCTGACCTCTACAGGCTGGAGTGCTCTCAGGCTCGCTGCTGCTTCAGCACCACTCTCTTAACAGCCGCATCCAGGGTTCAAGCTTTAATACCGTCTACTAACCGACTGTTCCCACTGTGGACCTCAGCTCTCCTCTCTCAGTGTGTGCTCCCCTATCTTCTGGAAACCACACCTTTAATAGGCATCCCAGACCAATTACTCTAGGTGTCTCCTCCTTCCCTACGGCTCTTATCTCAGTCAACTGCAATATCAGGAAGAGACCCAGGTACAGAAAGAAACCCCGGAGGCATCTTTGATTCCCTCATCTCTCCTCCCTCTCTTATCTCTGTCTCTCTCTGACACACACACACACACACACACACACACACACACACACACACACACAAGCACATCCCAGCATTACATATAATTCCAGCAATTGAGAGGCAGAAGTAGGCAATCTGGTCTACTTACTCAGGAGCTACATTGAGAGACCCTATCTCAAAACAGACAGAAAAAAAACCATACAGGTAGCTGGGCAATGGTGTTGGACACCATTAATCTCAATACTCGGGAGGAAGAGACAGGCAGATCTCGGAGTCTGGGGCCAGCCTGGTCTACAGATCGAGTTTTTTCTTTTTCTTTTTTTTTTTTTTCCCTTTTTGGTTTTTGGGTTTTTCGAGATAAGGTTTCTCTGTATAGCCCTGGCTGTCCTGGAACTCACTCTGTAGACCAGGCTGGCCTCAAAATCAGAAATCCGCCTGCCTCTGCCTCCCAAGTGCTGGGATCAAAGGTGTGCGCCACCACTGCCCTGCTACAGTCGAGTTCTAAGTCAGCCATGACTACACAGAGAAACCTTGTCTTTTTTTAAAAAAAAAAAAAAAGAAGAAAAGAAAAAATTCAAACCAAAGTAAATCAACCAACCAAACAAAAACCCACACAAATGTTGCCCAAGTATAGAAGCCTAATCCACAGAACCCATGCAAAAAGCCAGATGTGGTAACATCCATTTGTAACCCCAGCACTCCTATGGTGAGATGAGAGGGGGAGACAAAAGATCCAAGTCAGCTAGCTTAGAGTATATAGGGCAGTAGCAAAAAACCAAAGTGACCCTGCCTCAACAAGGAGGAAGGGAAGAACCAACTTCCAGACGTTCTCTGACCCTACACATGCACAGTGGCATGTGCATGCCCAGTCACACGCACACACAAAACAAACAATTACATACAAACCACTCCAACTCCAGTTTTCAGAGTTTCACAAGATAAGTAAAGTTCAAGAGATAGAAGGTGGTGGTGGCTGTACACCATGTGAATTTTTTTTGTTACTGAACACTCATCAACAGTTAAAACAGTAAACTCTACATTACATGTATTTTACCTTATAAAAAGCTAGTCCTAAACTAGACATGGTGGTACACTCCTGTAATCAATACCCTGGGAGGTGGAAGCCAGCCTGGGCTATACAAGAAGATCCTGTCTCAAAAAACAGACAACTCCCCCAGATACCCCAAAAACCAAACAATGAACAAAAACTAGTAACAACAATACCTACTTGTCTCCTATGCAACCGTTCCATTCCAAGCTACTACGGTCTCTTGCCTGGATCACTGTGATGGCCTCTAAGTCCCTTTACTCACTGACACCAGGTTTACCTCTAATAACAACTCCCTGAATTGTATGGAGCTTGACTTTCAGCTGCTTTGCCTGCATCCTGAACAACGTGTACAACATGGACGAGATGAAGGAGCACTCTTCCTTCCCTGTAAGGAGACCTGGTTGTCTCATCTAGTACTTCCTGTCACAGGTCCATGGGCCAGACCTCATCAAGGATCACTGTCAGCTGTCAGGAGACTATGAAGGATAATCCTGAAACAACACGGCTGAAAAACAAAGAGTTTCTTAGTAAGGAAAAAGGAGACTGGACACTAGCAAGTGAACGGCAGCCTCTCCTGGGGGGAGGAAGGAGGGATGAGTGTGCGTGTCTGGGGTGGGGAATGGGATACAGAACGTCTGAAAGCTGAACTGAAGCAGCCAGGCTTGAGGCCATTTTCCATTTGTATTACAGCACTTTTCACACCTAGTGCCACAGACTTTTCATCTGTCTGGTCTACCAGGCCTGGAGCCCTTTCGGTCCTTACCCATCTCTGCAAGCTGGTAGCTACTCCCCTGTTGTTTATCAGTGGGGTGGCTGGTACAGAGAGCAAAAATCAAAGCAGGACAGATGGCTGGGACCTGCTCAAGACTCCCACAGTCAGGAAGTGTTCACAGGGTTCCTCCACATCCAGCTACTTGCACTTTTCTAGTTCTGAGCGTTGTACCATTAGCCTGGGTGGCAGGAAGCCTAGTTTTCCATGAAGGGATGTGCTCTGTGTATACACAGCAATGGCCTGAGGCACGGGAGAGGCACCAGCTGCATAGGACTCCTGTGTGTTAAATCTGGTTAACTTTTGTAGTGCTGAATATAAAACCCAGGACCCCAAGCCCTGCCAGAGGAGTTTAGGCAACTATTTTACAAATGATCCGGTTTTAAAGAAAGAGAGGCTACAAGAATATGTCATTAATCAATCGTATGACATCTAAACTGACCAGCAGCCATAAGCATTAATTCAGAAAAGACAGCCCTACCTAAATTATATTCTCTGAACTCTTTTTACTTCTGAATATTTATCATTTTCCTATGAAATCTAATTTTCCCATGAGTTTTTCTTCCTTCCTTTTTCTCCTCCTCCCTCCCTCTTTCTTTCAACAGAGTCTCCCTGTGTAGCCTAGGCTGGCCTGCAACTCACCATCCTCATCTATTAGTCTCCTGCTGGGAATGCAGGTGTGTAGTACCATGCTTGACTTCCCTAGGTTTCCTAAACTACCTAATAACAGCCTGGACTGTTAGAAGACCAATTCACATGCACTAACTCCTCCAAGAAATACAATCATTCACTGGGTCCTTTGCACTCCTATTCGTAATGTTACCTAAATTTTCACGCTTAGAAAATGTTCAAGTATACACAAAAGCAAAGCAGAGAATATCACTATGCACCCATCAAAAGGCTTCCATCTTGCATTGTGACACATAATTTTCATCTATCCCTGTCCTCCATCCCTTTTGGTCTTGAAGTAAAATCTAATGAACCAAGAGCCAATACACATTCAAACTTTACTCAAATTTACTTTTGTTGGTTTGTTTTTTGAGACAGGGTCGCTCTGTGTCTCCCTGGCTATACAGGAACGCTCTCTGTGGACCAGGCTAGCCTCAATGTCAAGAGATCTGCCTGTCTCTGCCTCCTGAGTGCTGGGGTTAAAGGCATTTGCCACCACCACCTGACAACTCAAATTAACCAGTGTCTGAATTCTGCTTCCCAAAAGGTCTTTTGCTTATTTGTTATCTCTCTTCTCTTTTAATCTAAAATAGTACCTTTACCTATTCTCATGCAACTGACTTTAATAAATCAGGTCAACTAACTACAGAATATTCTACCTCCTGTCAGATTAGCTTCTTGTGGTATTGTGTAACTCAGTACACTATACTCCATATTTCTAGAGACTCAAAGTTCATTTTAGAAGCTTGATTAAATTATTTCAGGGTTTTTTCCTGGTCTTTGTTTGTATGTTTTTTTAACAAGAGGAAGAGGTACAAGACTCTATGATGAGGAGACTAGAAGCGTAACTCAGCAGTAAAACACACCTGCTCCTTCCTGGGTTTCATTTCAATACGGAAAGGGAGGAGGGAGGGAGGGAGGGAGGGAGGGAAGGAGAGAGGGAGGGAGGGAGGGAGGAGGGAGGAAAGGAAGGAAAGGAAAGGAAAGGAAAGGAAAGAAGGAAGAAGGAAAGGAAAGGAAAAAGGAAAGGAAAGGAAAGGAAGGAAAGGAAAGAAAGGAAAGGAAGGAAAGGAAATCATGTGGAGACATAATTTTCATACTGTGTAGCTTTCATACTGGGAGACATCACCGGTCTTGACTCTGGTGACAGTGGTCAATGAGACTGTCACTGGGCTCTAGGCACAGAAGAGCTAATCCCTTCTTCATGTAATCCCTCGGCACCTTTCACCAAATGGCTTTATTCTTTACTACCAGCCACTGTGTGAGTAACTAAATTCTTCATGGTCAACAAAATGTCTTTTCTAACTGTATTATCATTTCCAAACTAAAGAGTGCTAAGATGCTTTTATAGAGAAGTTTCATTAACCCAACCAGGCTACTTGGTTATTATATAACATACCAGAAAAGCAAAAATCTGCTTAATTCCTTACTTTTCTCTTTTTATTTATTATTGTTACTGGTGTTTTGTTGGTTTTTAAAGATTTATTTTTAAGTGCATTGTCTGATGGTGCCAGATCCTCTAGAACTAGTTACCAACAATTGTGAGCTACCATGAGGGTGCTGGGAACTGAACCCTGGTTCTCTAGGAAAGCAGCCAGTGCTCTTAATTGATGAGCCATCTCTCCAGCCCCTGTTTTCTTTTGAGACAGGCCTTGGTTTGGGCTGGGACTTGCTATGCAGGTCAGGCTTGACTAGAACTGACAGAGATCCTCCTGCCTCTGCTTCCTTAGTGTTGAGATTAAGGGTGTAAGCCATGAACACTAACCACTTTTCAACCTTTTATTTAGTGATCTCCAGAGTTGACTTGGATTAACTGCAGAAACTAGGAAAGTAAAAAGGGCCCATTGTGGATGTAGGAAAAGGAGCAATAGAGAGGCAACAGCAGGGTACAAGTGATCTGAAGGAAGAGAGGGGGAGGGGCTTTAGTTAGGGATGGAAGACGGAGAAGATAAATACATAAAAGGAGCAACATAATAGAACATCTGAAAAAGTCCTAAGGAATCATACTATTAACTATCTAAACATATCTATAATATATGTAAGTGTATATATTATATATATACATAGTTTAAATGAAATGTTCCAATTTTCCCAAGCTTCCAAAGGAGAGAAATTAAACCAATAGTCTACCTAGCTGATGCCTATGAACTGAGATGACAAGAATGACACAGTTGTTGGGTGGTGGTGGCGCACACCTTTAGTCCCAGCACTTGGGAGGCAGAGGCAGGCGGATTTCTGAGTTCGAGACCAGCCTGGTCTATAGAGTGAGTTCCAGGACAGCCAGGGATATACAGAGAAACCCTGTCTCGAAAAAAAACAAACAAACAAAACAAAAGAATGGCACAGTAACCCTAACGGTGCCATAGTGGCAAGCACACCTTGACAGTAACCAATAGTTCTCTAATTAAACCTAAGACCCAGTCAACAAAGGGAAATCATGCCTGTTACTGTCAACTTAGCCAACTATCCGAGGATAAAGAAGTCATGTATCCTGGAGGGGAACCTTCAATTACCATTTGAACTAAACCAGCATAATCCCGAACTATGTTCTAAATATTTGTCCTTATTCCCACAGGTAAGTGTAGTACTTATCCCTCATCAGGGAAATGTTTCTTTGCAACAGGAGACCATTACAGCGAAACATAATCAATTAAAATGCAGAGTTGTGGAGCCCAGTACTGATACATCTACAATACAGCTCCTGCACCTAACGCTCAGGGGTCATTGCAGACAGTGGTGCAGAAAGCCAAAGAACAGGAAGATTGCTAAGACTGTGTCATAGCAAATGTCACAAGTTACATCACAAGGCCTCACCAACAAGGCTACCTAAACAAGAAGTAGGACACCATCAACAGATATGCTAATGTGATGGTGGCAGAGGGCACACAAGGCTTCAAGTGAAGAGCACACTAATCTGTTATCCAATACCAAATAATCACATGATCAGCCCTAAAAACATACATATGAGTAACATCATACAAACTGAGCAAGTTGTATGTATATTTAGGGAAAAAATATACCCATGTATACATGTAACAACTTAAAAAAAAAGGCCACAAATATGAAAGAGAACAAAGAGGATGTGTGTACATGAAAGGGTTTAGAAGGAGAAAAGAGGTATGTGACACGATTATAATCTCAAAAACAAGCTGCATCATCCATCCATCCATCCATCCATCCATCCATCCATCCATCTGGGTTTCTCAAGCCAGGGTTTCTCTGAGTAACCCTCCCTGGCTGTCCTAGAACTAACTCTGTAAACCAGACTGGCCTTGAACTCACAGAGATCCACCTGCCTCTGCCTCTGCCTCACAAGTGCTGGGATTAAAGGAATGTGCCATCACCACCAGGCTAAAAAATGTTATTTTTACAAACTGAGCTGGAGCCAGGTGGTGGTGGTGGACATCTTTAATCCCAGCACTCAGGAGGCAGAGTCAAGTGGATATCTGTGAGTTTGAGACCAGCACTGTCTACTACAATGAGTTCCAGGAGGTCTTGGGGGGAAAAAAATTGAATTGGTTTCACATTTTTTTGAAAAAAAAAAAAAAAAAAGAAAGAAAAGGTCTTATAGTATATGTCCCCCAGCTGGCCTGGATTTTACTATGTAAACCAGACAGGGCCCAAACTCATATCCACCTACCTCTGCCTCCTGAGTGCTAGGATAAAAGCATGTGCCATCACATCCAACCCCATATAAGCCATATAAGAACACTTTGTTTGTTTTGTTTGAGACAAGGTTTCTCTGTACAGCTCTGGCTGTCCTGGGACTTGCTTTATAGACCAGGCTGGCCTCAAATTCAGAAATACTTGCTTCTCTCTCTCAAGTGCTGGGGTTAAAGGTATATGCCATCACTACCCAGCAGAACTTCCTTTTCTCATTAACAGTAACAATCTGGATTTTCATTTGGCATATGTAGTTAGGAAATAGTTCAGCATAATTTGCTATAAAAGATCTATTAGTTAATACTAGGCATGGTAGCACACACTTTTAATCTCGGCACTCAGGGGGCAGAGGCAAGCAGATTTGTGAGTTTGAGGCCAGTCTTGTCTACATAGTGCGTTCTTGGCCAACCAAGGTCACTTAGGGAAACCTTACCTCCAAAAATTAAAAAATAAAAGATCTAGTAGACAAAACAAAGACACACAATGGACTTTTTCCTTTAGAGGGAAATCCATAGCCTGTGCACACTTAATTCCATAAGGTGAGTGAGAATCACATGCTAAAACAATTTCTAATGTTTTCCACTACTATTGCTGTACAGTATTTTTGGTGTTTTTTTTTCCTGACAAATAGTTACATATCTAAACAAAGGCCCTGAAGAGTGAGTCAGGACAGAAGTTTCTTCAGACACACTCATGGGCAATCAATTGTAGGAGTCCAAGGACCCTGTCAGTGTGTCAAACTACGAGCCAAGCTTCGGGGAGGTAAAGATGTAATTTCATGTCTGCTTGTGGGACTTGAGACTCCAGTAAAAAAAAATTCACAGTCCCCTCAAAGCCTATGAATTCTGAGAGGCCAGAGATATACTGGGTTTCTGGACTGTCTTCATAGCACCTGCCCAGTGACCTGGCACTCAAGACACCGAGGACCCAAAGTGAAACCAGAACCCTGCAGCTGTCAGCTGGGTGATGACCACCAGTGGGTAAGCAGCATCCGTTCACTACATGAGAACAGTGAGCCCATCTTGCTGCCCTCCCTCCCAACCCCTTTGGATACTCTCCTCACCCTAACCCCTCTCTGGCCTCTCTAAGAGGGAAAACAAAACGAAACACCAAAGCAGCACTTTCTATCTAACTCTCCTTAGTATTGTGGGTTGGCTGAGAGAGTAAAGGTGCCTGCTGCCAAGCCTGACAGTAGGAGTTGAATCTCTAGGATTCATATAGAAGGAGAGAAACAACTCCTGCAAGTTGTCTTCTGAACTCCAATGCATGTACAGTGGCCTACACATGTGTAAACACACACACAAATAAATAAATAAAATATAAAGAAAAAATACAATATAGGCTGGAGAGACCACTCATTGGTTAAAGGCACTAGCTGCTCTCCAGAGAACCCAGGTTCAACTCCCAGCACCCACATGGTAACTCACAACTGTCACTCCTCTTCCAGGGGATCCGACTCCCTCACACAAACATGCATGCAAACAAAACATCAATGCTTATATAGTAAATAATTTATATATATAATTTTAAAATAACGTAAATTCTCTCTTCTGTTGACCTGCTTTCAATCACAGTAGGGCCTGGCCTTTCATCACCTTGGGTTGACCCCTGTCTCAGTGGCTCTGCACCAGCTGCTCTCTCTGTCTCATTCTCTTGGGTCTGTTCCCTCATCACCTTCTACTCTTTACTCACATGTCACCTTCTCAGTGACTCCTTCCAACCCCCTTCCTAAGGGCACACCATCCTCTAATACAGGAAGAGAGAGATTCCTGACTTCATTACCACATCCCCCGTGACTGTGACAGCACTGGACACCAACAAAGTATGCAATTAATACACGCAGAACTGCTGCATAAATCACAAGCAAATGTGATTTAATAATATTATATTACATGACTTTCTAATAAATACAAACCTAAGACACAGGATTGTCTATTATTAACTATAGGTTTACCTGTAAACAGTTTTAAACTGACTGAAAATGAAAGAGATATCAGCCAACTCAATTCAGCCAGCTTGGCATTTTTAAGAACACTGAAATTAACACAAATATATGTGTGTATGTGTGTGTTGTGTGTGTGTGTGTATACAGGGAAGGGTCCTGCCGAATCTCTCAGGGGGCTTATCCAGTGCCTCCTGGCTACTTACAGTTGTGTTCAACTAACAAGCTGGCCCTCCACTTCTTTTTCCATGTCCCATTCGAAGTGCAAGGCAAGCAGAACAATGATTACTGATACAAGAGATTTTCCTGAGCTTTTACACTAAAAAGTCCTGTTCAGGAACCTCACCTGGTAGCACTCACCTGTAATCCCAGCACTGGGAAGGCTAAGACAAAGGATCACCTGTGCCGTAAAGAGACCCTGCTTTTGGCTGGAGAGATGGACTCAGTGGTTAAGAGCACTGACTGCTCTTCCAGAGGTCCTGAGTTCAATTCCCAGCAACCACTTGGTGGCTCACAACCGTCTATACGGGTATCTGGTGCCCTCTTCTGGTGTGCCTGAAGACAGCTACAGTGTACTCACACACATAAAATAAATAATTCTGAGAGAAAGACTGGGGGGGTGGGGGGGGAAGGGGGAGAAGCGCCTGTCCTGGGGGGAAAAAAAAAAAAAAAATCAATGTCAAAGTCCCAGCAGTTCCACAGCAGGCAGACACCTTTTAGACAAGACACAAAAGGGAGAGGAAGACGCTGCCTTGGGAGCCAGGTAGACCCTGGGGAGGGCGGGGCTCTAAGTCAGCAACGGCTCTGCCCGTGTTCCAGTTAGAGGACATCTTGCTGGTATGCCTCTCACACAGAGGGTCTTCCACACGTCAGAGGCCTCCTAGCACCTGCTAAGCCATGCCAGAAACACAAGTGCTAATAGGACCATTCACTGGGCACAGCGTTTCATAAGTACTAACTGCTTCTGATCTTTGCGGGTGGTAATTCTGTTGTCTAGACAAGCAAACTGAAGCTCAAGTTGTATGGGCACTGAAAAGCAAAACCATTTTCTAAACTCAGCCCTTGTGACCTCAAGCTCACAGCTTATCTGAGGTGGCGTGAGAGTGTCACAGGTGCTAGTCAGCTAGGAAGCACCACAGTCACAACTCCCACTCAGCAGCAGCATTCAGGGTAAGGGGTAACCCACTGGAAGACATACGAAGGACAACCCTATGGACATGTCAGAGTGGCTGTGCACGTGCATGTAGGTAGCAACTGCAGCTCCTGGAGCCTGGCATCACTGTTTGTCTATTAAGAACACACATGGGGGAATGGGGGCACATCGAATCATACTTTTTGAGAGCATTTACATACTTCTTCTTTTTTTTTTTTTTTTTTTTTTTGTTTTTTCGAGACAGGGTTTCTCTGTGTAGCCCTGGCTGTCCTGGAACTCACTCTGTAGACCAGGCTGGCCTCGAACTCAGAAATCTGCCTGCCTCTGCCTCCCAAGTGCTGGGATTAAAGGCGTGTGCCGCCACCACCACCCGGCTGTAGGGCTTTCTTATACACAATCCTGCTTCCGTCATAGAGGTATCGTAGTCTGCTCTCTGCTGCTGCGACAGTATGTGAATAGGAAAGTTAACTCTGGCTGGCAAGTTTAAAGGCTAGAAAGCCAACAGCACAGTACCATCAAAAGCAATGTACTGTTGCATCTCCTAGCAGAAAGCAGGGAAAGCAGAGAGGAACATGAGAAGCAACCCCTCTGTAACAACCCACTCTCAAGCTAACTAACCCAGCCGTTCTAGAGCTACAACTCATGTAAGAAGAGCGGGAATTGCACTTATCAGCCAAAAGACCCTAAAGGCCCCATGTTCTTCTCCACTGTTACACATGAGAAATAAATTTTACTGGAGACCAAGCACACCAAACTACAGCAAGTTATGATATGCAATACCAGTTTTCCATTCCTTTCTCCAGAATGAACACTAAAGCCTCTCAGGCTTTGATTATAAAACAAGGAGGAAGAGGTAGAAAGCAACAAAACAGCAGCAGGAGAAAAAAATCCAAATGCTTAGCTTTTCCATCTGAGTTTGGTTAACGTAGACGAGAACCCCTACTGACCTAACTACCCTGGTAAGTACAGGAATTCTAGAAAACAGCATACACTGCTCTAGGGGGAAAGGATAATGCTGGGCTGGCAAGATGCTCAGTGGGTAAAGGCATCTCCTGCCAAACCTAACAACCTAAGTTCCAGGAGGGCATTCTCCTCTCACCTCCAGAGGTGGGAGTCACGATGAGCCAGTATGTGCACACATACACAGACAAATAAATGCAATAAAATTCAAGTATAATGTTACTTCTATGGGTCTGTTTGAGACACATTTTAACACTAATTTATAAGTCAGTTGTTCCACACAGAACAGGCCCACAGATTCCAAAACCCATCAACAGCAAGTAGTTTCCAGATTAACAATGGAACCAGAAAGCCTGTTTAGTCTATTATGTAGAAAACCCATGGTAATAGTCCAACTACCTTAATCAGAATTTCAATGAGGAAAGCCAAGTCAAAATTGTAAACTGCAACAATGAGAAGTATTTTCCAGCCCAGTACAGTAGTGCACGATAGCAATGTCAACACTTGGGAGGATGAGGCGAGAAGACTGTGAGTTCAAGGACAGCCTGTGTTAGTGATATACCCTGTTATATCACCAACCAAACCAAAAAGAGAACACACGGTAATACATGCCTAAAATTCCAGCACTCAGGAGGTAGAGTCTGTCTCAAAACAAAATCCAAAAAAACACACACACACACACACACAAAATAAAACCAAAAAAAAAAAAAAAAAAAAAAAAAACAAAAAACAAACAAACAAAAAAAAACCAAACAAATAAACACCCCCCAAGTAGTAACACAGAGCGCAGTGGCCCACTGAGCTCCTGTGCATCACAGGACTAACCACCCCAACAGGAAGCCAAGGCCCTCGTCCTCCATCAGCACAGACAAAGCCATATGGGTCGAGCTGTCTTCTCAAATCCCAAGGTAAGATTTGAAGAGAACAGTAATACGGGAAATATAAGATGGAAGGCTCGCACAAATTGTCTCACATGGGATCCTACATAAACCTACAAGTGCTCTATTATCTTAGGGTAGCAGTCCTAACGGTGAGTGTTTAATATTGTTCTGTACTTCCTGTGGAGAGATGGGAGATGCAACAATGTACTTGCAAAATGTCACACCTTTGTCAAGAAATAGCCAACCACACTGTAGCTGAAAACATGGTTCTTATAAAAAAACAAAAAAACAAGGGTGGGCATGAGAGCTTACAGATTGCTTTGAGCTCCAGGCTAGCCTCAACTACACAGTAAGTTCAAGCCAGCCACAGTGAGAACCTGTCTCAAGCAAGCAAACAAAAAAACAATAAAAAACAAAGCAGTGCATTTGTGTGTGCTCCACTATATTTTCGTGCACAACAGTCTGGAACGGTATATATCAGGTACACAGGCATCTGGGGGTGGAAACAGAACAGGATGGGGAATAAAAGCACAAAGCTCTACATTTCTATTTGTTGTGGAGGTACAGATGAGGTCTCATGGACACTGGCCAAATGTTCTATCACACAGCTGCATGTCCAGCCTTTGTTATTGTTTTTGCAACAGGTTATATACAGCCCAGATTACACTTACACCCACAATCCTTCTCCTCTGACTCTTTATCATAAGACTGTAGGGTGGTGCTACCACATCTAGCTAAGTTTTACATTTCACTGTTCAATATCTTTGGAAATTTACACATATTTTTAATGAGTATCTTATTTATTTACCCAGGTCCAATGCACACACATGCAAGGCAAGCACTCCACCCCTGAGCTACATTCCCAGCCTTTAAGTATAATTTAAAAATTACTTTTACTATGATGAACCATTTTATGAAATCATAGAAAAAGTCAGAAATTACAAACATACCTGAATAGAGAGATTAAAGATACAAAGAACCTATGGTGCATGTAACTCAGTGGTAAAGTATAGGCCTGACGTGTACAAGGACTTGGGTTTAAGACCTAACACTGAAACAAAACACAAACACACACACAGAAACTTGGATGATACAGAAAGGATTGTAATGGCTCCACAAGCATGATAAACAAATTCCTTAAAGTGTCTCATATTTAAATAAAAAGAATGCCCCAATATTATACATTTGTAACAGCAAAAGCAACAAACTATGGCTCCTGGATCAAATCCAGTGACTTGAACACACAGTCTCTTGAATGAAATGAGTTTAGTTTTTAAAGATTTATTTTAAATCATGTTTGTCGGTGTGTTCATGTGTGTGCACAAATAGGGTATGTGCACATGTGTGTAGGTGACCAGAGGACAGATCAAGACCTCAGATTATGGCATTACAGGTGGTATGAGTTGCCTTACACAAGTGCTGAGAACCAAACTTGGATTCAGCTCCTCAGGAAGAGCAGTATACACTTTGAACCTCTGAGCCACCTCTCCACAAGCCTTTAATCCCAGGACTCAGGAGGCAGAGGCATGCCGAGAGTTAAAGACAAGCCTGGTTTACATATGGAGTTCCATGGCAGCCATGACTACATATCAAAAAAAAAAAAAAAAAAAAAAAAAAAACCAAGAACCCTACCTGCCCTTCCAGAGTATCCAGGTTTGATTCCCAGTACCCACATGGCAGTAACAACCATCTATAACTCCCTAGGGACTGGATATACATGCAGGCAAAATACACACACGCGCGCACACACACAACACACGCACACATAATAAATGTACAAAAAAACTAATGCAACAGAATCAAAGTTTAAAAAAAAACAAAACTCGGGCTGGAGAGATGGCTCAGTGGTTAAGAGCACTGACTGCTCTTCCAAAGGTCCTAAGTTCAATTCCCAGCAACCACATGGTGGCTCACAACCATCTGCAATGTGATCCAATGCCCTCTTCTGGTGTGTCTGAAGAAAACTACAGTGTACTCATGTACATAAAATAAATGAATGGTTCTCCCTTATCTAATAAAAAACCAAGGTGTACGTCTTGCCGACGCTACCGGCCAACCGTCATCGTGAAATTAATCACCTCAGCCGCCTACAGCCATGCTTTGATGACGATATCCGAAAGTAAGGCATGGCAGAGAATCGCAAGATCCAATCAGCTGGAAGTTATAACTCAACACTCATCCGACCAGCTCCGTGAACCCTTGGCAAGAATGCAAAAGATGTGTTCAACAGCTTTGAAAAAAGAAGCAAATTTGTTAGACCACTTACCACGGACTCAATTGAACGATACAAGCAGGAGAACAATGTCAAGCTGCTTAGTATTTTTCGTCTTAAATTAAAATAATAAATAAATTAAATTCTAAACACAAAAAAAACCTCATGTACATGTCGATGTTCAAAGTCTGGTTAAATACGAATAAAATGAAGATCTAAAGAAGAATAGTGCTTCAATTTTTAAACTACATCCCAAGAATACATGATAAGATTCAAATGCATTTGAATAAAAAAAAAGTTTTGAATTTAGAACTGGAAACTAATTTATTTAAACACATGGGACTTTCTTATAAACAAGTGATTCTATAGATTGAACATTGAAAACTACGACTCATGATCATACTTAGAATTCTAAGCACTTCTGTTTGTGCAGTATTAGGGATTGAGGCTAGGACTTTTCACGTTAGGCGAGGACACTGCAATGGGCTCCAGTCCTTAACTACATACTTTCCATAGTATATTATTTGAATATTAGTTTCCAACTTGAGAAAATTAAGGGCAAACATCAAATACAGACAATCAGCTTAACTCTTTCTTTGGTGTGGGCTGGGGTTGGACCTGAGATCTCACACCCTGAACCCTGACTCTAGCACTGAGCCCAGCTTTCTAATCCTTCTCAGTTATCTTTTAACTTACTTAAAATGAAAGCATCAGAACCTGGCAGGCACCAAACTTTTTACAAGAAGAGTGTATCAACAGAAATTGGACAGAGGCTCCTGTTATTGCTGCAGGTTGGGGAAACTGAGGGTCCTTACTGACATCTGCACTACATTTTCCTATGGCAACAGTACTTTACCTCATGTCCTGGAGACTGAACTCCCTCTGGTCTGTGAAGTTGGCAGCCCCGGCACTGAGCTCCATAGCATCTTGGCAATCTCAGGCTTTATGGCTGAGGTCAACCTGCTGGCTACTTCCATTACATGCTCCTGCACATCTTTGAGCTGCATGGCGGCCTTTGAGTAGTGTGAGTTCCTGAACACGGTGCTGAAGAGATCTGTGAGGAACGTACTAGCACGGCAAAAGACATTGAGGGCATCCAGGTACTTAGAGATCCCCTGCTGGATGTCAGCAATGGGAGTAGAGTGGGGCATGGCATGGTGGCAGCTGCCTGCAGCGGTCAGACTGCCCAGCGGGGCAGAAGGGGCCGTGGATGCCAGGGGAGCATTCAGTGCTCGGCCCAGCTCAGGCATCGGGTACTGCTGGTGCTGCTGCACCTTCTGCTTGGACCCGCCAAGCAGGAAGCGCCGCTTGTAGTCCATCTTATTGTCCTGGGCACTGCAGCAATACATGCGGATGGGGAACTGTCCCGGGGACCACTGGCAGGTCAGGGTTCTGAGTCCTTTTTTTTTCCAAAACTGTAGCTAGGTATAAAAATAGTGGAGTTCTGCAAATCTAAGTTTTAAAAAAGCCATTTCCATGAGGCAGGTGACCATGTGATCCAACATAAAGGTGAGAAAAATAACAAATTTATATAATTAATATTTTCAGTGTAGGTAGGAACTCTAACAAAAAAATAAGAGTGTCCAAAACGCTCTGTAACTGTTCAGCATCCTACCCTCAGTGAAGGCATGCTTGCCGAGGGAAATGTTTACTTATAATCCCTTTGCAAGAATATTCTGATACTTACATTTACAATGGCAGAAAAATAACTTAACTTTTAAAATGTAATATAATGTATCTTCTATATACCAAAAAGGACCCTAGCTGGTCAACAGCATTTAGGCGGAAGGGGTTACTTCACAAGAAGTCCTTAAGGAAGAACACACCTCTGCAGAATTCTGACAGAGCCTGCCTGTCAAATCCATTTACCTGGAAAGCTGCTTCTCAGTGCTAAAAACTTCCAAATCTCCAAAACGGTTTCTGGGAACAAGTCTTCTTTAAACATGGCATTTGTTATTGTGTGTCTTCTCCTTTCTTTTGTTTGCTGAGGTAGCGGTTTCCTTGTAACATTAATAAAAAGTGCTTCCAGACTGGGTTGGCCTGCAGTTGTAAAGTCTGAAGCAAGAAAGCACAGATGTATTCATAAGGCCTCTTTAAGTCATTTCCTGTAAGAGGAAAGAAAGAAGATGAAATCAGGGAGGCTGTAGGACAAACAGCAACTCTGAACACTTCTACAATGCTGTGTCCCCACTTTGGTGAGCTTCACATCAAGACACTGTAATAACCTTCATGAAAGCAGGACAGGTAAAAACCAACTGTGAGCCAGGCGGTGGTGGCGCAGCCTTTAATCCCAGCACTTGGGAGGCAGAGGCAGAGGGATCTCTGAGTTCAAGGCCAGCCTGAGCTACAAAGTGAATTTCAGGACAGCCAGGGTTACATAGAAAAACTGTTTGTCTTGGGGGGAAAAGGAAGAGGAAAAAAAGGAGGAGAAAAGAAAGAAGGAAGGGAAGGGGAGGGGAGGGGAAGAAAGAGGGGGGAGGGAGAAGGAGGAGGGAGGGAGGGAGAGAAGGAAAGAGAGAGAGAGAGGGAGAGAGAGAGAGAGAGAGGGAGAGAGGGAGAGAGAGAGAGAGGGAGAAAGGAGAGAGGGAGAGAGGGAGAGAGGGAGAGAAAGGCAAGCAAGCTAACTTGCTCACTTCTTGGGTTGGAGCCTAAAGATATGACTCAACATGCATGAAGCCCTGGGTTCAACCCCCCAGCACTGAATAAATTAGCTGTGATGGCTCCGCACCCCTAATCCCAACATCCAGGAGGTGGAAGCAGGAGATAAAGTTTAAGGTTATATTGTTAACCTAATGTGTTCCAGGCCAACCTGGATTACAGGAGATCTTTCTCAAAAGAAAAAACAAAGAGAAGAAAAATTCTTCAAATTCTAACAAAGATAATGCAACAAATTAACTGTGACTTCTGACCAACTAACCTAAAGCTGGTTAAGTGGCAACACTTTGAACAGGGCCTGCTCAACATTTGGCATTTCTTTGTTTTCTCTTCAAAGGGCTCACAAACCTACAAGAAGACTGGATATAGAATGGGATAGTATTTTGCATGCCACTTGTGTACACCCCCCTGTACAACTTAAATGAGCTCAATAAAACACACTGCCCACCCATAATCCCAGATCTTAGGAGGCTGTTTCAGAGGACTGCCTTGAGTTTTGAGGCCAGTCTAGATTAAAGACCAAGTATCAGATCAGATCAGGGCTATATGATCAAAGTGGAGAATCACCTCTACATGACTTGGAGTATCTAGGGCAATGTAAGTACCATGTGATCAGCTGTTCATCTGTTTAATGGTAATAACAGGAAAAAAATCTGTATGTGTCTTCTACAAATACAATTCTAAAATTTCACATTTATTTGCTATTTATGTGGAATTCAAGAGACAACCTGTGGAAGTCTGTTCTCCCCTCCTATCATGTGAACCCTAATCAGGCTTGGCAGCAAGCACTCTTACCCACTGTACATGGGACACCACATCAGGCAGAATTAATTCTTCTAAAAAGAAGATTTATGTATTTTATGTGTATGGGTGTTTTGTCTGCACATATGTCTGGGCATTACAAGTGTGCCTGATGTCTGCAAAGGCCAGAAGAGGACATCAGATCCCTGGAACTGGAGTTACCAACGGTTATGAGCTGCCATGGAAGTGCTAAGAATGAAACTCAGGTCCTCTGGAAGAACTATTGAGCCATCACTCCAGCCCCAGAAACTACTTTTAAGAAAACCAAATACAGGGGGAGAAGAGACAATATTATGGAAAAAAAAATATGGAAAAAATTATTTTTAAAGCAACAACAACAAAAGTAAGAAAAAAAGAAAAAGAAAAACAAATACAGAACCCTGGAGGCCAAGGCAGGAGGAGTTCCATGAGTCCGAGACCAGCTCAGGCTAAGTTTCAGGGCAGCCTGGGCTAAAAGAAAGTCCTATCTCAACAATCAAACAATCAAAAATGAATAGATACAAATTCTGGACCTGAGACACATGAAGTGGTTTATTCCTGTAATCCCAGCATTTGGGAAGCTGGGGCAGAAGGAATGGTTTGAGAAGAGAGGTTTGAGGTTAGCCTACATATATGTACATAGTGAAGGTCAGTCCAACTTGAACCTTAGAGTAAGACCCTGTCAAAGGGGACAGGGCAAGACTCTGGAGTTGAAAAACTAACACAAGAAAGCTATTATATGGTTCTCTGAGAGATCTACGGGACATTATCAAGCATACAAGTGTGACTATAACAAAGATATTTGAAGGACTGATGACGAAGAAGTCCACAAATCCAATGAAAATGAAACTATACATTCGAGAGGGTAAACACATCCTAGTGAGACAGACTAAGAGAGCCACATTAGGATACCTTGGGATCAAAGCATCGAAGGGCAATTCCAAGCTGTGAAGAAGCGAGTCAGCACAGAGGTGGCTCTCACTCCTCCTGGTCATTAGATAATGTCACCAAGTCACTGAACCCTGAGCCCCTGTTCCTACACTAAGAAGTAGGGCTTCCTAGAGCATTAAGTCAAAACACTTTCAGGAAAAAAAAAATCAGTATGTAATCTTGTTTCATATTTCAGTTTAAAGACACCTTACTTGGGCTGGGGTATAAATCAGCGGTAGACTATGTGTTTATCACGTACCAGGCCTTGGAGTCAGTAACTAACACTGTCACCCACCCCTCAAACTCAGACAGCTGAGTTATGGGAAATGCAGTAATCCTACTCAAGAGGACTTTACCATGACTACTTAGTTATCTGCCAGTGTTTGCCTCTAAATGGCATTATATTGGAAATTAGTTTTAGCATATAACTTCGTGTGAAAACTAATATTCAGTTCATGATTTTTGTATTCTTGCTTTTGGACAGTTCCAATCTCATGCCTGTAGCCTGAAAACAATGCCAACCTAGACTACTGAGCAAGAGCCCCTACCTCAACTCTTGCCTAACAGGCCCAAAGCCTTAGGTTTAATCCCCAGAACTGGAAAAAACTTCATAAACTTCACTTTATAAATACTATGTTTCTAAATTAGCAGATGGATTTAAAAACCATAATGAAATTCTAAGTCTGTGGTGATAAGATGTGTGAATATTAGGCTAAACGTAGTCAGGTTTCATGACTAACTCAGTGGTGTTATATGCACAGTGGCGCATAGATATTCAAGCATGCAGCCATACACATAAAATGATAAAGTAAAAGATGTTTGTTTAAAAAAAATAAATGTACACATACACACATGAACACTGGCTGTGGGCATATTACTTGAATAATTTTTACATGTTTTAAAGATTTGTTTATTTTTGTGTGTATGGGTGTTTTGCCTCATGTATGGGTGTGTACTGTGTTCCTGATGCATAGAGGCCACAGGAGGGCCCCAGATTCCTTGGAACTGGAGTTGCAGGTCATTGTAAGCCACTATGTGGGTGCTGAAAACTGAACCCATGTTCTCTGCATTAGCAATCAGTGCTCTCACCTACTGAGCCACCTCTCCAGCCCCTATACTTTCTTTTCTTTTTCTGTTTTTCAAGACAACATTTCTCTGTGTAGCCCTGGCTGTCTTGGAGCTAACTATGTAGACCAGGTTGGCCTCAAACCAGAAGGTCCATCTGCCTATGTCTCCCAATTGGATTAGAAATATGCAACAGCACTGTCTTGCTCTTTTCTTTCTTTCTTTCTTTCTTTCTTTCTTTTTTTTTTTTTTGGAAAATTCTCCCTGATGCTGTCTGTCTTTCATATGCATTTGATCCACATTTATCTTCCTAAGGACTAAACTATTAAAAAATATTTCTCTTTCATACCCTCTTAATAAAATTGTCACCAGGAAAACATTCAAAATATGGACAGAAATACTCACTGTGAAAGGCTGTACAAGTTAGTTCAGCCATCCAGTAATGTCTTCATAAATTCTAATGCTACTTACAATTCTCAAGCACATCGGAAAATTACACTTCAGTATGTTAAATGGCACCTTTTCAACACCACGTAACTTGCAAAGGTTCTCAATAGATTTAAATACAGACCAATTACATTCATCCCTTCAAAATACCCAACAGTTCTATTTGAAACAACAGAAAACATTTTTGAAACTAGATGAGCCCCTAGCAAGAAAATGCAAAGTGCTATTCGCTCAGGAAAGTGGTGGGAAGCACACTTCCCTCTAGGGCAGTCACTAAGAGAGTGGCCTTGCAGGTCTGACTAGCTGGGTGAGGTCCTGGTTCTGCAATGACCAGTAATGTGACCTTGAGTAAGTTCTTTAGCCTCTCTGCGGAGGTGTCATCATCTTTAAGCGGAGATAATAAGGGTAACTACTGTTACTGAGTTAAATAAGCCCATACATATCAAAAACAGAATAATGTCTGGAACATACTAAGCATTGTTTGATGATGTCACATAAGACAAGAGAAGATAAGCACGCCTCATTACCGTTGTTTGCCTGGAAAAACACTACTGATAAACAACAAAGGTTTTGTTGAGTTACCCAACGCCTAAACCAAGCAGAAACCTACCCACCCTAGGACAGCAGGTGGCACAAGCTTCATGAAGCCTAATGTCTACTTCAATACACTAAGCAAAGAGAAATGAATTTCTGAATGAATTCATTAGAAGTTCCTGTTTGACTAAAATTTGATTGCTATGGTTTGTAAATACAGAGCATGTTTGTGTGTGTGTGTGTGTGTGTGTGTGTGTGTGCATGCTGCTAGGGATCAAATCTAGGATCTCTCCATGGTAGGAAGTGCTCTCCCTGATCTAACCATTACATCCTTAGTCTCAGCCAGAAAACAATTTTCAGTCCATTTCATTCATTCAGGCAACAGAGAACACAGAGCAGCAAACAGCTCCGCTGTCAGCAATGAGATCACAAGGAGACTCACTGTAGGACAGGGCCACAAGAGCTTACCTTGGCGTTCTCCCCAATCCAGGCAGCCTAAAGCTCCTCACAAGAGAATCACAGCCTAACAGCAAGGTCTGAGCCATGGTCTATTTAAATGCGAGCCACTGCTGCTGAGAGACAGAGAGCTCAGGAAATGTGTTGTAGTCTAAGATACAGCACAGCAGAGCTGACCACTTCCTGGACCCCACAGAGCCAAAGGGGAACAATGAGGTAAGCAATGCTTCCTGGAGGAGCTGGGTAAGTGCCCAGCTCTAAATGGGCAGCTACAGAGATCAGGAGTGGGAAACAATCTAATCAGCTTCATCTCTTCCATACTTCCCATCTGATCACCGAGTCAGCCTGCTCCCACAAAGGAGACAGGATTACCATAAAGAAGAACCTCCTGCCAATTACCAAACAGACTGAGGTTTGGTTGTTTGGTTAGTTGTTTTAGTGGATGGCACCAAGGGCTAACTAAGTTTATGATAGAACTAAGCAAATGTTCTACTACTGAGCTACATACACTTCAGTCCAACAAACAAGCTCTCCCCCCACCTTCTCCCGCTCGCTCTGGCCGTAAGTTCATTTTTTAAAACTTACATTTATTACATTTCTTTTGTGTGTGTGTGACACACATACCACAGCGCATGTGCGGAGGTCAGTTGTTTCTCCCACCATGTGGTGGAAGCCACTTTTGTGCTAAGTCATCTTGGCAGCCCTGAGTTCTTCATTAATAATCATTCGCTAATGAAGACAAGCTGGATGTCTTCAAAGGGCACTGAACCAGGTGTGGTGCACTCCAGAAGGCGCAGACCAGAGGCCTCTGTGAGGCCTTCATAGGGAGACGCTATTTAAAAAATAAAAAAATAAAGACTAAGATAAAAAGAAGATCTGTTCTCTCAAAATAAACTTTATTTGACAGACATGGTCTTATTATGTACCCCAGGCTGACTTTAAACTCAAATAGCTGAGGATTATCTTAAACTTCTTTTTTAGCATATATTTTTTAAAGATTTATTTTATTTATGTGAGTACACTGTTGCTCTCTTCAGACACACCACGAGAGGGCATCAGATCCCATTACAAATGGTTGTGAGCCACCATGTGGTTGCTGGGAATTGAACTCAGGACCTCTGGAAGAGCAGTCAGTGCTCTTAGCTGCTGAGTCATCTCTCCAGCCCTATCTTAAACTTCTGATCCTCCTGCATCCACCTTTCAAGAGCTGAGATCAGAGGCTGCACTATAATCCTGTGACACTAGGCCTGGTTTTATGTGGTCTTGAGGCTTGAACCCAGAGCTTCAAGCATGATAGGCAAACACTCTTCTCCCTAGCCAAGAAGCAGGCATTTTAGACCCTACAAAAAACCTGTAAAAGCCAGGCTTGTGCACTTGTAAAGCCTAGAACTTAGGTGGTTGAGGCAGAAGGATCCTGAGTACAAAGAAGGCCTCAGCTACATAGTGGGTTTGAGGCTAGTGTGAGCTACACAGAAAGACACTGACTCAAATGATATAGAATTAAATAAGTACATAAACGCATAAATAAATGAAAAAAGCAAGAGAAGAGGAAAAACACCTGAAAATTTTCTGAATGGTATCCTATGTGACACTTGAGAACCAGGAAATAAGAACTATGATTACATGATGAAAGACATAGGAAGAACTAAAACAGAAGTAAGGTACAAACACATACACGGGTGTTGAGTGTGGTGTCAGTGCTGTATGTCCTGCTCCATCACTCTCTGCCTTATTCCTCTGGCACAAGGTCTTGCTGAACCTGGTACTAGGCTGGCAGCCATCAAGCCTCGAATCTTCCTGTCTCTGCCCTCAGAGTGCCCGGGTTATGGGCACACTCAGCTTTTTACACTTACTCTGGGATCTGAACTCAGGTCCCTATGCTTGCACAGGAAGTGATCCTGCCCACTAAGCCATCTCTCTACATGTAATATACGTACATTTTTAAAAAGTGTGGAGGCTAGGCATGTAGCCAAGATAAATAAATAAATAAATCTAAAACCGATGAAAATGTTTCGTGCAAGGTACACAGAAAAGCAAAGGCAAGAAAACAAGACGCGTTTCTTTCAACCTATAATGTGTTTTAGTCTTACCTGTATAGAAAGATGTAACTCCTCACTAAGCCTGGAACCCACTGACTCAGCCAGACTAGCAAGCCCTTGAGGTCTCCCATCTCTGCCCACAAAAATCAGACTCCAGGTGCACAGCGCCTTGCCTGGCTTTTATGTGGATGCTAGAAATCCAAATGCAAGTCCTCACATTTACACAGCTAGTACTTTATCCACTAAGCTATCTCCCCAGCTCTGTAATTTAAAAATATTCAATGTTTTTAATCCCTAAAATATAAGCAGACAAATGACTCAATTAATTATGCCATGTTTTCTTTGTTGTGTTTCCTCCTCCCCCTCCCCCAAGGTCTCACTATATAGTGACTTCAGGCTGACTTCATATTTATAGTGACCCTCCTTCCTTGGCCTCCTAAATGCTGGGATTAAAAGAGTGAGCCACCATGCCCAGCTGTTTGTTGTTTATTTTTGAGACAGGTTCTCACTATATAGGCCAGACTGACCTAAAACTTACTATGTAGCCCAGGCTGTTCTCAAACTCATGGTCCTCACCCTCCCAAGTGCTAGGATTGTGATGTGTGAGCAACCACAGCCAGCTTTAGTCACCTCATGTTTCACCTTTCTAGTGTTACATGTTAACAATATAAAATTAAATAAAAATCCTTTCATCTACTTGAATTGAAAATATCAGTCTTAAGCTAGGCATGATGGAGCTTGCTTTTAATCGAAGCACTCAAGAGGCAGAAGCAGGTGAATCTCTGAGTTCAAGGCCAGCCTAGTCTATGAATAGAAGTAGACCTGTCTCAAAAAACTAAAAAGGAAAAATGAAAAAAGAATGGAAGGGGAGGAGAAAAAAATCAGTCTGATTTATTTTTTCTTTGCCAAAAAATATTTCCTAGCTCTCCTTAAAAGAAAGAATTCCCAATCCAGTTGTAATGTATGCCCTAATACCATTTCCCACCAAAATGAATCAGAGCTTACAAGAATGGCTGATTCTAGGGCTGGGGACAGCTCAGTTGGCAGAAGTATTTGCCTTGCAAGTATGAAGAACCTGAGTTCATTTCATAAAGCCCTTGAAAGACTCCTGGGCAAAAATAAAAAAAAAAAAAAAAGATCTGGGTAGTAGCTCAAGCTTGTAACAGAAGAATCCTTAGTGAGGGCTTGCTGGTCCAGCAATTCTAGACTAACTGGTGAGCTCCAGCCCAAAGGCATGCACACCCACCTACATCCACAAAGGCACACACATATACACATTTAAAAAAAAAAAGAAGAGGGCCAGGCACATGGCTTTAATCTCTCTGTCAAAGAGACAGAGGCAGGAGGATCTCTTTGAGTTCAAGACCAGCCTGGTCTACATAGCTAGGGCTAAAACAGCTAGGGCAACATAAAGAGACTCTGTCTTAAACAAACAAACAAAAAGATGCAAGAAGAAAACTGACTCCCAAAAGTTGTTCTCTGAACTCTGAACTTAGGCTCTTCCTCTCTAAAATTAAAAGAGACAGAGAGAGAGGGGAGAGAGAGAAGAGAGAGAGAGAGAGAGAGAGATGCCTACAACTCAACAACAAAATTTAGTATTCCAATAAGAAAAGCATTCACATATTCTTATTGACATAGAGCAGTTATACATATTAATCCCACTCAATGTGACACTTCAATGTACACATACAATGTGTGCTTGATTAATCCAATCCTTCCCTACATATTCCTCTTCCACATATTTTGGGTGCAATGACTCAGCGAGTAAAAGCATCTGCTGTGCAAGTCTGAAGACCTGAGTCTGATCCCGGGATCCCACAGTGGAAGAGAACTGACTCCCAAAGATTGTTCCCTCACCGACACATGAGCATTTGTGTACACACCCACTCACCATATACACGTACCATTTTTGTTTTGTTTTGTTTCCTGAGTTTTGTCTGTCCTGGATTTTGTAGACCAGGCTGGCCTTGAACTTACAGAGATTTGCCTGCCTCTGTCTCCCAAGTGCTGTCCAACAATAAAATGTTTAAAGTTTATAAATAACAAATCTAGCCAGTATGTATAAAATACTAAGAAAATCAACATTTTGCAACGTAATGAACCAACGGTTCTAGCCAAGTTATTCCTCACTGTCTACATGATGAAATGATAATTTGAGCAAGTTTATGATAGACTCAAGCCTGATTATATCTGAACCCAATAATTAATTCTAGCTTTATAAAAAAAATGGGATGAACTGGAGAGATAGCTCATCCTTTAAGAGCACTGTCTGCTCTTTCAGAGGACCTGGGTTTGGTTCCTAGCAACCACATGGCAGATGACAACTACCCACAACTCCAGTTTCAGGGGATTGGACATCCTCTTCTGGCGTCTGCAGCCACCAGCCGTGCATGTGGTACAAAGACATACATGTAGGGAAAATATTCATATAAAAAAAAAAAAGAAATCTAAAAAAATTTTAAGTAGAAAATACTTCTAATAAAATACACATGAAGTGTTTCTATCAAAACCTAATTTAAACCTATCTATCTAGCAAGGAAGCATGAAAGAAAAACTGCAAACTAAGTCTTTTCTGTGTCCTTTTCAACCAACTTTCCTTCCTTTCTTTTTTTTTTCCCGAGATAGGGTTTCTCTGTGTAGCCCTGGCTGTCCTAGAACTCACACCATAGACCAGACTGGCCTTGAACTCAGAGACCTTCCTGTCTCTGCCTCCCTGGTGCTGAGGTTAAAAGCGAGAGCCAACACCGCCCGGCTCAACCTTATTCTTCATTAATGACCACTAACCGTACAGCTTGGCTAAGGTATTCTATAGTCTCAGAACAATTATATCAGCTCAGTCCTTAGTTTCATTTTCTTATTCTTTTTTACTAACTTTTTAAAAAATCTCTTTCCTGTATGTAATTTTCTTAAAATTTACATACACTCATGTCCACTGACATGTACCATACAGTAAAATCAAACTCCACACATGACCCACTCACAGCTGGCCACTCTCCAGCCTCACTGACCCGCACCTTCACTCAGCACTCTCTAGCCACATGCCCAGTTCCTTTAGAGCATCTAGCACTTTGTACAGCTGGAGCCTTTTCTAGGAAGCTGTTATCCTACCTAGCCTCCTATTCTCATCCCGTTCCCCCATCCTAGTAATTCCTTCTCCGGTCAACTGTACAACAAGGGTCACTTTGACAACAATAAAGTCCTTTCTTACCAACATCTTCCAATTACCTGGCCATCTCACTCGGTTCATACCCCTCAGTAGCTGGCACAGAAGGACAGCACTGCTTTGTGACTGCCAGGTCCCCACAGACTATCTGGAAACCTGACATCAGTGAGTTTCTGATTGTTTAGATTGTGTTAGTTTTGTAAATCCAAGAAACCAGCTCTTATGTCAAGTTACCTCTCCCTGAACCATGTCAGATCTGAAGACTTGGCACAGGATATGTACCTGTGACTTTAAGATGGGTGATGCACTCTAGGGATGCAGCTCAGTGGAAACACCCGCCTGACTTGTCCAAGGCCCTAGGATCTGTCACCGCCACCGCCACCCGCCCCACAAATGTGGAGAAGGCAGATATTATGGTTTCCATCTCCAAAGTCAAGGCCAGACTTCAGGATCATTAGGGACCCCCACAGCCAAGCCCAGGCTTAATGTGACTAGAAAACTCTGGTGTTTCCCAGAAGGCCTGCTCTCTACCATCTATAAATCTGTTTATGGCATCTTTCTTTTTATAAGCAAACATATATATGCACACTTATACTTTCCTCCCTTGTTTCTGTAGTCAGGTATATATTCCTGTTTCTTTACAGTTCCCAAACTGATGCTCAAACATAAATGAACTCTCCAGAGTTGTGCATAATGCATATGAAAGGATGTTTGGAATCATTCACTATGAGGAAAACACAAATCAAAACCACAAGACACCACTTCATAACCACTAGCCTGGCAATAATGAGGAGCAAATGTTGTGAAGGACATAAAGAGACTGTAATCTTCATACACTGCTCACAGGTAAGGAAAATGGTGCAGATGCTTTAGAAGACTAGCTGATATCTCCCTAAATGGTTAACATAGAACTACCAAATGGCGCCGGGCGGTGGTGGCGCACGCCTTTAATCCCAGCACCTGGGAGGCAGAGGCAGGCGGATTTCTGAGTTCGAGGCCAGCCTGGTCTACAGAGTGAGTTCCAGGACAGCCAAGGCTATACAGAGAAACCCTGTCTCGAAAAAAAAAAAAAAAAGAACTACCAAATGGCTAAGCCACTTTACTCCTATGTATACACCAAGAGAAATAAAAAGCATGTTTGCACCAAGAACAGCACATAAATGTTCCAAGTATTATTTCTAACAACCACAAATTGCAATGTGAACCATCTTATCAACTAACAAATGGAATAATCAAACAGTAGAAAATTATTCAGCCTTTAAAAAAAACAGAAAGGGAACAGAAGAGATGGCTTAGTAGTCAATGCTCACTGCACTTGTGAAGGACCCAGGTTTGATTCCTAGGACCCACACGGGGGCTCACAAACTTGTGAGCTGATACGTGACACCCTCTTCTGACCTCTTTGGGCTCAGGTATGCACACAATACACATACATACATACATGCAGGCAAAACATCAACAAAAAAATCTTTTAAAAAAGACAGATATGGTGAAGTATGCTTTTTAATCCCAGTACTCAGGACACAGAGGTAAGTAGATCTCTGAGAGTTTAAGGTCAGTCAGGTCTACATAGTGAGTTCCAGGACAGTCAGGGCTATGTACATAGACCCTGTCAGGAAAGAAAGAAAGAAAGAAAGAAAGAGAGAGAGAGAGAGAGAGAGAGAGAGAGAGAGAGAGAAAACAGATACAACAGGGATGCTAGTAACAGCAGAGCTGGGGAGGAAGAGACAGGAGGATCCTTGGGATTTACTGCCAAATACTCTGGCTCAATCAGTAGACTCCAGGTTCAAGTGAGAGACTCTGTCTTAAAAATATGGTGAGTAGTTGAGAAAGATACCCAACATTACACACATGCACACACCAAGTTTGTGATCACAAACTGCCCACCTTAGGTAATTCACTGAATAACGGGCTTGGTAAGTGTCTAATGCTCAAGGGAAGGATGAGAGGATAAAAATCTTTCAGAGATGGTGTCTTGTATAATCCAGACTGGCTATGGATTCATGATCTTCTACTCTCAGCCTCCCAGGTACTGGGAATACAGGTATGTTCTGCTACACTTGGCTTCAAAAATGCTCTCAACTATATAGCACGTGAATTGTATTTCAATAAAGTTATAGATACTAAGATAATGAGGCCATAGAGCAGTGGTTCTCAACTTTCCTAATGGAGTTCCTCTTTAATAGTCCCTTTAATACAGTTCCTCATGTGTGGTGACCCCATCAATAAAACTATTTTGTTGCTACTTCATAACTGTTATTTTGCTATTGTTGTGAATATAAAAATGTAAATATATGATATGCATAATATCTGATATGCAAATAGGTTGAAAACTGCTTCACAGACAAATCCTTCTAAAAGAGGGAAAATAATTTGTAAGCACACCACAATGTTCTCTACTGTCCAACCCCCCAGGAGCAAAACCCAAACATCTCCCCTAGCTAACACACAGACACTGAGGAAATTCCTTAGGCAGATTGGTTAAGTCATTGTCTATGAAGTTCAAAGCCCAACCACTTCCATGTTTTTAATTCAGACTGACACAAACCATATTTAGAAATGAGCTCCAGAAAAATGCTTTGAAAACTTTTACTCTCAACAATCATAAATTTAAAATATCCATCTAGGCAAGAGGAGAAACCTCAGAAGATCCAGTTCTTAGTCTGTCCCTCCTTAATCCCAGCTCTTTTGGCTCCTCTTATCTGTGACCACATCTAAAAGTGAAGCTCTCTGGTGGGCATGTCCTCCTACTCCCAGCCATCTGCAAGTGTTATGACTCCTCAGAGCCTGTGGGGCATCCTTGCTGTTTCTGGCATCACCAACCATACCCTCCCTGGGAAGATTGTACACCACTGCCCTTCCCAGGCATCCATGCCTCCTTCCTCATCCTAATACCGCCTACTTCTCTCTTGACCCATCTTCCCTGTCACAACCAGTCTACATGCTCCCTCCTAGCACCTAGAAGGCCCTTTGGGTCTCTTGGGATGTCTTAAAAGTAGTTTTGATAAAGACTGAGTTAAGACTCTGTCAGACTCTGTTTCTACATTAGCATTACTGTCCTAAAACACAGTTTACCAGCTCCCCTGTACATCCCTGCTATCTCCAAGGTACAAGATCACTGACTTCATTCAAGAATCAAGGACTGAGCCCATACCAGTAGGTAAAGTGCTTGCCATGAAGGCAAAGACCAGAGTTTGATTTCCCAATACCCATGTGAAAAGGCTGACTCTAGAGTAAATACATGCTTACAGTCTCAGTGCTGGGCAAGGAGAGACAACAGAGTGCCTGGGGCTCACTGGCTATGAGTACCAAGTCCCAGAGAGAGAGACCTTGGCTCCAAAACCAAAACAGGCCCAGGGTAAATGACTCTTGAAGGAAATATCCAAGGTTGAGCTCTGGTCCCCACACACATATACACAATGCACAGGAGCCCCTGCACACACCCATGGCCAATGCACACTCATATCCACCCATTCGTGTACACATATACTCAGAAAATATGCAAGAATAACTTGGGAGATAGTAGCAGAAGGATGGTGAATTTGAGGGCAACCTGGGCTGTACAGCAAGATCAAAGAGGAAACTAGGAGGAAGAGAAAGAGGAGGAAAGGTCAGAGAGGAGAGAGGACCTCATGCATTCTGTCTCTGAACTGTGTCCCAACCCAAGGCACATCCAGCAGGAGAAAGCCTTCTGTGAGCATCAGAAACAGAATGTTAGTGCTCAGGCTCCACTGCGCCCATGAAAACACACAGAAAAGCCTGTGTGCTTTCATGGTGGCACGCCTTTAATGCCACCAGTCCAGAGGCAGAGGCGGGATGATCTCTTTGAGTTTGAAGCCAGCCTGGTCTACATAAAGAGTTAAAGGCCACCAAAAGCTACAGTGTGAGGTTCAGTCTCAAAAAATAAACAAAAGAGTATAAGGCCACAGAACTAAGCATGTACTTTACTCCGTCTTACAAGATTAGTAACTCAGTATTCAATCCTTTAACATAGTAGTTCTCACCATGGCTGGCCTACCTATGAGGCATTAAGGAAAGTGATTTTCTCTCCTGGCTCCTCATGCTCATTTGGGATGCCACAACTGAGGAAATGCCAGTAGCATCTAGCTAGTAGAAACCAAAGACTCTGCTTAACATCCTCTAAAATACACAGCAACCCTCACAGCAGGGATCTTCTACCCCATCATACCAACAGTGCTCGAACTGAGAAACTCTGATCACAAATGCTTCAGCACTTTCAAGTTACCTAATATATTATGAAATTATTTTCTTGGCTGCATGTGGTAGTACATAATATTTGTTTTCTCAATACTTAGAAAGCTAAGGCAAGGAGATCAGAGAATTCAAGGGTAGTCTGAGCTACAAAGCACAGTATTGTCTCAAAATAAGACCAATAAAGTTACTTTTTCTGGCCAAACAGTGGTGATGCACACCTTTAATCTCGACATTCAGGAGGCAGAGGCAAGTGGATCTCTGAGCTCCGTTGAAGGTCAGCCTGGCCAATAGAATTCCAGGACAGCAGGGCTATACAAAGAAACTGTCTCAAAAATAAATAAATAAATAAATAAACAAACAAAAAAACAAACAACCTTTCTTACTGGAGATACGTTACAACCTTCTCCTATGAATTAAGACACAAGTTCCCAAGACACCGAGAGGTATCATTATTAAAGAGATGATGGGTAAATGCTACCTTAGCCGTTTAGAAAACAATTCAAGGAGAGTCCCAGAGACCAAGGCTCTGGACTGACCAGGGTTCTTCTGTTTACTTCCTACCTGCCTGTAAGGCTACTTCAAGAACCCATAATCACATTCCCAGATTTGCGTTTGTGTGTGCTTGTGTAGGCCAGAGGTCAACAATGGGTGCCTTCTTAAACTGCTCTCCACCTTATCTTTTGAGGCAGTCACTCACTGAGCCCTGCACTCACTCAGCTAGACTGGTGAGCACAGGGTCTATATGCTCCCTGCCCACAGATGCTCTTTCATACAGGTGTCAGACATCCTAACTCCAGACTTCATGCTTGGGCTGTGGGTACTTTACTCACTGAGCCACCTTCCCTACCCCATTCCCATCCTGTCCTGCAGCAGACCCATCCCTTCAACTGACCATTGTTTCCATGCCAGAACATCCAGCCATGCTGTTCAAGCTGAAAAAAGCCTCACCTCAGAGTTTTAAGTAGAATCTTCCCCAACCCCAGACCTGAGGAGGACATGACATCATCTCAACCCTATCACAAAATGTTCCTGTGTCTCCCAGAGGAAGAAAGCACAAAGGTGGAAAGTGCGGCAAGTCTCAGACCCTAAGGCCTCATCATCTGCCACCTCAAATCAGTGCTCAACAGCAGCCAGTCGGGAGCCGCCTCATTTCCTGGGCAAGGTCAGTAAAAATAGGAAGTGGGGGAAGAAGTTCACAAAGCAGAAACAAAAGTCATCGTGGCCCAGCTTCCTGAACACAAATCACTGAGCAAGGAGGAGTATCATGAAACGGAAAGGCAGGCCAGGAGAGCCAAGGCCAGAGGAAAGGAAATGACTCTTCCATGTCCAAAAAGCCCATAGCATTTTCTGTTCAGGAGAGGCTGTCTTAACAGAAAAACTCAACAAAGCCAGATGCCAGCTATCACATGGAATGAATGCTAAAGCATGTTAATTCAAAGACTAATGCACAGACTGCTGAAATGGAAATCCTATTAGCACACATATAGTCCATGAAAAGTCTAGGGAGGTCAAGATTAAGTTACTCTTTTTCTAGCCAACACATGACAGAAGGGCTGGAGAAATGGCTCAGCAATTAAAAGCCCTTGATGCTCTTCTAGAGGACCAGAGTTCTGTTCCCAGCATCCATGTGAGGCAGCTTCACAACCTCCTGTAATTCCAGGGGATTCCATACCATAGAGCACCCACACACAGGTGGCACAAATACACTCATAAATAAAAATAAAAGAAACATTTAAAAAGTAGTAGCAGCAGCAGCAACAGCAATAGTAACAGTGGCAGAAACTGGGGCCATAGCTTGGTGGTAGAGCACTTGCCCAGCACATGTGACGTCTCAGGTTCATCACCATCAGGTAGGTAGATGAGCAAGCTTCACCCGCACAGACAATCAGCCCAGTCACCCAGACATGAACAAAAGGGACACAGCTCCTGCTTACAGCAGCTATCAGCCTACAATAGACGGGGACACAGGGTGCATGCGGACTGCCTCTAAGCTGACATTTGCCCTGTAAAGCTTTACCACAAAATATGGCATTTCTCCACACAACCAAAGCAGGTTATCATTAGTGGTTCTAAGGCATTTTATATCTAGTGATCTACAAACAACTTATCGTTTCATAAAAGAAGAAGAAAAACTGTTCCAACCACAAAGTCAACACAGTTAAGATTTACTCTAAAATAACAGGGCTTTAGAAAAAAATATATGTCAGATGTGTTAAACAGTCATTTTTAGGGACAGGCTTAATTCTGTTTAAATCGAGGGTTAGTGCAGCTGAAGATATGGATGAGTGGCTAAGAGTGACCAGTCTTACAGATGTCTGGGTTTGGCCCCCAATACCCAAATCAGGCAGCTTACAACTACTACCTGTAACTCTAGTTACACCTGTAACAGATTACCATCTGACGCCCTCTGGCCTCCAAGGGCACCTACATGCACATGGTGTACATAAACAAACACAGGCACAAATGTATATATAGATACACACACACACACACACACACACACACATCTTTAAAAAGTAAATAAATTGAGAGTTCATTATGTTTTAGTTTTGTTTATGCTTTTTGGTGAGAGGAAATATCAAAGCCTGGCTTGTTTTTTAAACAGTTGCTACATCAGTCGTAGAAAAGTAAACGAGATACAGGATAATCAGCACACACTCATAATCCACACAAAGAATGTCAATTTATAACAGATTTAAAAAAAAAAAAAAAAGTATTACTTGGTCTTGTGCAGACAGACCTAATCATCACTCTGATTTTCTAATGACTGAAAGACTCACATTACTCTGCATTTTCTGATAAACTCTCAGAACTTGCTGCTACTGGGCAAAGTGCTGGAACTTGTAAAGTAAGTTTACCACAGAAACAGAGCAAACCAAACATCCCAACACAAATCTGTCAAACAGAGATGTTCAAAAGGAGACTGGGCATGATGGCAAAGCCTGACATCACATCACTTGAGAAGTAGGCACTAGGATCAGGAGTTCAAGGCCAGCTTGGGACACACAAAGAGACTCTGTCTCAGAATCTTGAGGAGAGTTTTGTCCACAAACATCAACCTATAACATCAGCAAAGACTGACAGTGCTCAGTTTTGGGGTAGGAACAATCTTACTACGTAGCTGAAGCTGAACTTAGGCTCACGATCCTCCTGCCTCACTCAGCATCCAGAGTGCAGGATCAAAGGTATGCACTACTGCATCTGGCAAAATTGGCTCTTACACTTCTGAAACATTTGCTCAGATAAAGCTTCTATTTATAAACTAAGATGATCTTGACTGGGGCTAAGGGATAGCTCTAATTATCTATCTGGAGGTGGGGATTGATCCCATAGGAAGATTCTGTCCCAAAAGACTTATTCTACCAAAAGTCCAGGTTCTTTTATATAACTGGTCTTGAACACATGACCCTCCTTCACCCTACCCCCAGGTGCTGAGATCCAGGCTTGTGCTGTCACAGTTGGGGTTTTAGGAGACTTTTGAGTTCAGTTCATTTGCTATCGTACCACATAGAACTTACAGAACTGACTTGCTCACATTTACTAGTTTGTTGTAAAGAGTATGACCAACAACACAGATGAAGAGTTGCACAGAGCAGAGCACTTAGGAAGGGGCACGATCATCCAAGCCCTTTCCAGGTGTGCCATCCTCTAGAAACCTCTTGAAGCCCAGAGCCTCAGCCCTTGGCATATATGGGGGCCTCATTACTAAGGCAAGACATGAAACCCCAGCCAGTAATGACCAGTTCACTCAGTTTTCTCTCATCCTACAGGCCTGAGCGAAAATAATCCTCAAAAGTTACTTAAGTTTTTTCGGGTGACCAGCACCCAGCCTGAAGCTCTCCAGGGGCTGCCAGCCCAGTGATCTCATTAGTATACAAAAACATATTAGTTCAGAGGTTCCCCAAATTTCAGAGGTTGCATGCCAAGATGGAAGAAAATCAAATAGGTATTTCACAACTATCACATCAAAACATCTTTCAAGTCTGGCATTCGGATATACACATATAACCCAGAACTCAGAAAATTTAGGCTAGAGCACAGAGTTCTAAGCCAACCTAAGCACAGGAAGACACTGTCTGAAAAAGAAAAACTAGTCTGAAAATTTGCAAAACAAGTTGAACTGGTACAAACTTATTATTGTATCCTTTAGAGAACTATTTAAGAGGCTAGAGAGATGGCTCAGTGACTAAGCGCACTGGCTGCTCTTCCAAAGGGTTGGGTTCCATCCCAGCACCCACAAGATAGCTCACAGCCATCTATAACTCTAGTTCCAGGAGATCCAACATCCTTTCTTTTTTTGTTTTGCTTGGTTTGATGGTTTTTCAAACACAGTTTCTCTGTGTAGCCTTGGCTGCCCTAGAACTCAACTAGACAAGGCTGGCCTTGAAATCAGAGATCCACCTGCCTCTGCCTCCTGAGTACTGGGATTAAACGCGTGCGCCACCACTCAGCTCCCAACACCTTCTTCTGACCTCCACAGGTACCAGGCATGCACATGGTACATACATACATACATACATACATACACACACACACATACATACACACACACATACATACACACACACATACATACACACATACACACATACATACATACACACATATACATACATACACACACATACACACATACATACACACATACACACATACATACATACATACATACACATACACACATACATACACACATACACACATACATACACACACACATACATACACACACATACATACACACACATACATACATACACACACACATACATACATACACACACACATACATACATACATACACACATACATACAGGCAAAACACTAATATACCTAAAATAAAAATCTCTTAAAAAGAAAACTATTCAAGAAAACTTAAGGAGGGGAAGGGGGAAGCAGAGACAGACAGAGAAAATTTAAGAGCAACCAAGGCTACACAGTGAGGCTCTAGTTTTCAAAAACAAAAATAAAGAACATGTAAGGCAACCAGGAACAATTTCACTAATGGATAATTATAGTGTCTCTGTCCTCTAAGCTGGGCACGCTGACTCTTAAGTTTATATCCCCTGCAAGCCCGGTCATCTGTCAAGAAGACCAGCAAGTAAGAAACAAAATTAGGAACCTGTTTTCCCCATAATCTGTTCAGCAGGTCATACAATCAGATATTCGGGAGAGAGGTAAAGAGAGACAGAGAGGGAGAGGGGGAGAGGGAGAGGGGAGAGGGAGAGGGAGGGGAAGGGGGAGGGGAGGGAGAGGAAGAGGGGGGGAAGAGGGGGACGGGAGGGGGAGGGGAGGGGGAGAGTGTGTGTGTTTACATGTGCATATGTGTGCACGCCTGCCTGCCTGCCTATGATGAGTATTGAACCCAGGGCTCTGCCTATGCTAGGTTCTTGCACTGAGCTACACCCCAAGGCCAGAAATGTAGAAATTTTATGACATCTCCTCACACGGGCTCCCGAAGCAGGAAAGACTTATGCCAGCTTCCTACTCTGCCACTTTCCCAGACCATGAGCCTTCACATACTCAATTACTGAGATCCAAATGTATGCATAGCCCTTCTCCAGACATCAAGGATACAGAAGTACTGCCTAGTTCAATGGGCTAGAAAGGCCTTTACCTGCTGCTAGGTAAAAGATGTTTCAATACAAAAAAAAAAAAACCTTCATGGAAGGCAGGTCCTGCCAAAATGCAGTGGCTATTGCTATGACTTGGGCAGTCCTATTCATGTACATGTGAATTTCTGCTCTCAGTAAATACCAGCAGAGTGAAAGGCACTTAGTAACTCTATGACCTTAAACAAGTCAACTGAAATCTTGTGCGTCAGTTTCCTTAGTAGAATGGAGTGGCTAAACTCTATAGAGCACAGAACTTGGCACATCTCCAGACTCAAATGGAAACAGCCACTCTTCAAGAAGCCTTGGGCTAGCTTAGGCATCTTCAGCAACTCCTCATTCTGGTCCACTAGACAAATCCACCCCAATCCCACATTAGAATAACAACTCACAGACTAAAACCTATCTTTTCTTGCAGTTGTGCCCCCAATTCCCAAAAGTCCAGGCAACAAACTAAATGTGCCACCTGGTGTGCTCCAGAAGAAAAGGAGGTCTTGGCTCTTTCCCTTTTTTCAGCCCATCACTGCTCTCCTACTTCAGCCCCAAGCTAAAAGGAAGTGGTGGACACAGCTGAGGAAGGGTCCCTATCACCTTTACACAAAGCACGAGACAAAGTTACTTAAGCACAGCATCCTCCCCTCCCTGGAGACTCAGGGGCAGCACAAGTCCTTGGGAGCTGCTGAGAGGGCCCAATTTCACCTCTCCTTGCCAATATCACCAAAGCGTAGGGCACCCAAGTCTGGGAGCCAGGAGCCAGGAGCCAGGAGGCAGGTTTCCTCTGCCTCTGGGACCACGGTGATGGGATAGGGAAGACTGAGCTCTCCCAGGTTCCTTAACCATAACTGAATCTCATTGGAATCTAACTCCCAAGTCATTTTTAGTAAGAAAATTTAATTGTTTTTCTGGTAGTATCTCTCTCTAATTCTACATTTCCATTGCTGGCAGAGCTCTGTGAGTTCCAGGTCAGCCTGGTCTAAAGAGCAAGGTCCAGGCCTGCCAGAGCTTCATAGTGAGCCCCTGCTGAGAGAGGGGGGGGGGAAGAGGGGAACAAGGAGGGGGAGGGAGAGGGGGAGGGAAGAAGGGGAAAGAGAGAGAGGGAGATTGATTTTTAACAGAAAAGTGGGGCCAGTAAGATGGCTCAATGGGTCAGTGGGTCAAGCTGCTTGTTCCCAAGCCTGATGATCCGATTTTCATCCTAAGACCCACAAATGTAGAAGCCAAAATCCAATTCCTACAAATTGTCCTCTGACATCCACATATATATCATGGTACTCATGCCCATACATACACACAAATAAATTTTCAAATGTAATTTAAAAAAATGTTTAAAGGAATGCCGTATCAAGGGATGAATCTTAAAACTTACAGTAAATGCACAACCTTTTGTTAAGGAAACAAATGACAGCAGTCAAGGCTACATGGTGACAGCCTGTCCCACAAAGAAAAGACAAAGAAGAAAAGAAAACCAAAGGCACCATGAACAACAATAATCATCTTGTAGTGACCCACATATATTGCATTAAGAGGTTCATTACTTAAACTAGACATGAGTTCAAAGACAAGAAAGAGTAACATGTATAATTTTATAAATGGCACCATCAGCACATAGATGCCAAGGGATGCTGCCCACACAACAATGACATGCCATCATTAAAGTAACCCAACTTCAGACCCCTCTAACATCTTTCCTGTTTTCAATCCTTTGTGTCTGGTTGTCTGGGAGACACATCACATCACCCTTAGAACAAGACCTGTGGTGGGGGGGGGGCCCCCCGCCGGCACATATGCTCATAACCCCAGCACTAAGGAGGCAGAGGGGGAAAATAGAGTTTTCAGCTAGCCAAGCGACATAGCCAGATCTTGTCTCAAAAAAAAAAAAAAAAGACCCCCACCCTCATTTTATTTTTCCTAAAAGGTTAGCTAGACTCAAGATCCATTAGCTCAGCTATGAATGGTAGTGCTGATATATGCTGTCCTCCCATCATCCGGAATGCTAAGACATAGAATCACTGAGTTCAAGGCCATCCTGGTCTACACAATGAGTACCTGGTCAGCTTAGGCTACATAGTAAAACCCTGCCTAGAAGTAAACTCTCACTATCTCAATAAAGCCATGTTGGCTGAACCACCTAACTCCTAAGAAGCTTTTCCTGAGCTCTGGCTGCCTTGTCGCTGCCTCTTGTGCCTGTCTCGCCAAATGAATGGCAAATGCCATGATGGATGTGAGCTACAGGCTCACTTTATTGTACTGCACAGTGTGGAAAGTAACAAAGAACACATTCCCACCAGCACCTGTTCTAAGGGCTTTATATCAACACAGTAAAACTACATTGTAAGCTTAGTGTGGTAGCTTTGTGCTCAGAATACATGAACCCAGAAATTGAAGCAGGAGAGCCAAGTTTGAGATCAACCTAGGCTACTCAGTAAAGTTCCCCATCAGCCAGTTTGGGCTAAAGAGACAGCATCTCAAAGAAAAGAATAAAAACCACACTATAACCCTTGACATTATTTCCTCTCCCATTTTCATATGGGTAACCAGTTTAGTGACTTAGAGGCCAGTTAACTAGTAAGCAGACTTAGTTTGTACATGATCCCCTTATATGTAATGACTGGGATACCCATAGACATTTCTTTTAAAATTTATTAATTTTTAAAATGAAAATAATGAACAGAAAAAAAAAAGCATGCCATTCAAAATGGTACCCAAAACAGAGTAAAGCCAGATAGAGCATGCTGGCATACACCAGTATGAGAGGCTAAGGCAAGAGGATCTTGAATTTGAGGCTAGCTTGTGCTACTCAGCAAGACCTTGTCTCAAAATTAATATTAAAAAATATGTTAGACTAGTTAAAATTTTACTATTTGCATTAAAAATGCTTTAAGAAAATTTAAGCATGTACACAACACATTTAGAATGTAAAGTAGTATGTAGGTTAACTGGAGGCAACAGAAACTGAACATGTCAGTTCTGAATGTATCAGAAGGCTGTGAGGACTACACAAAGGAACAAGCAGACAACACTCTGCAGTAAACCTGATTTGCACAGTGAGCCCCCAGTCACACAGATACCCTAGACTTGCTCACCTCTGCAGCTTCATTCACATCACCATCGAAGCACCCTCTGCTCTTACAGTGGAGCTGGAGTCACTAACTCCCCACGGTATCAGCTAATCTCAACCTTCTTCAGAAAGTTTCCCTTGACACGTTCAGGTTGGCTTTCCTGCCTGAGCAGTTGGGGATGAGCCTGTCTGTCAGCACTTCCCACTGTCTGGTTAACAGTGCTGTCACTGAGCCCAGGAAGGTTTCAGGGGGACAAGTTAGGCTCAAAGATGACTGATGTATTAACCAGAAGGCCAACAACAACATCTATACCAAAAGAGCTAGCCCTAGCTGGAACTTTACCAAGCTCAAAGTTCTCATGGCAACACTAAAAGAAAGGTACAATGCTGTCCTCATGCTACAACTAGATTAGACAGCATCCCAAGACCAGAATCAACTACAGCATTTTGGATAGAGCGTGGATCACCTTTTTGGCAGAAACTTCCAGATGAAACTATGAAGGGTGTAAGGAAGACGGCCCCTCCCTTTGATACTGCAAGGACTATGCACCACCACTCCTGGTCAGGACTCGGCACAGAGAAACCCTCACACTGCCTATGTTAGCTCTCCTGCACCCACCACCCCAACTTCTACAGACATCATCCCAAACCTCTCCCGGAAACACAAGCCTTTCTTGGGGTATATAAAATTAGGTTTAAGCTTTCTGGGAAACACAAGTCTTTCTTGGGGTATATAAAATTAGGTTTAAGCTTTCTGGCCACAAACACATTCCAAACATGCCTTCCTTGGGGTTATAGCTGGGTCAGTTTGGCTTGAATTTAAAGTTTTCCCTGAAATTTGTCAAATTCTGTTTACAAAATGTCTCTTGGTTTATGTTTGCATCTCCTCTATAGATAGCAAATTTGTATTACTTTTTATTTTATTCTCTGATGGTCATTTATTCAACAAATTCTCAATTATTTCCAGAACAGTATGTTCTAGACCCTGATGATAAACTCAGTGAAAAAAAAAAGGCCAGATTCCTGAAACCTTGCACAACTTTGTTGGTATCTCTCTCTAGGTACTTTTAGTTACTTCAGAGACAGTCTTCTCCAGGCTGTATCTCTTAGCTAATAATGGCCTGTATTGTAGGTGTCTGTGAGCTAGCTAAATTCACTGGGTTATTTTCTTCCTAACCAGAGTAGGACTAGAGCAGTGCCTGGGAAAAAAGATGCAAAGTCTAAATCAAGGTATAGGCGAGGCCAAGTGTAGTAGATCATGCCTTTAATCCCAGCACTCAGGAAGTAGAGGCAGGTGGATCTCTGTGAGTCTGAGGCCAGCTTGGTCTACAGAGTGAGCTCCAGGACACAGAAAAACCCTGTCCCAAAATAAAATAAAACAACAAAGATGTAGGGAAGAATACAAATGACAAGAGTAATCTACGTCAACAAGAAAAATGAGATTGTGGGATGCCAGCTAGTAAAAACTTTAGATTCATCAGACAGGCCACATCCATCAGAAGTGATGAAGGAGCTTGTCTAGGGGTCATTTAGAAGGAAAAATAAATAAAATAATAATAATAATAATAAAAAAAGCCGGGCAGTGGTGGCGCACGCCTTTAATCCCAGCACTTGGGAGGCAGAGACAGGCGGATTTCTGAGTTCAAGGCCAGCCTGGTCTACAGAGTGAGTTCCAGGACAGCCAGGGCTACACAGAGAAACCCTGTCTCGAAAAACCAAAAAAAAAAAAAAAAAAAAAAGGAGGAAATAAATAACTGACACAGAGAAACCAGATATGATGTCATATGCCTATAGTCCCAAACTTGGGAAGTTGATGCAGAAGAAATTCAAGTTGGATACCAGCTTGGGTAGATAAAAGACCCCCCAAAAACAAACAAGCAAACAACAGAAAAAGCAAAGATGAAGTTAGGATGGAGATGTCATTCCAAGGACCCCAGGGCAAGGAAATAAAGTGGTGGCTACATCCAAGTCTATTCTGAATGTGAAAGGAAGAACATGGATCAAGGGTTGGGGAGGAAGCATGAGGCTAGGCCTCAGAAAATAGCACCAGACAGATAAGGTAAAGTGGAGCAATAAAGACAAGGTAAAAAGATAGACACTACTGCTCTAAGGTAGGCAGCCAAGAGCAAGGCTGATTTGTAACAAGAAGAATGGCTGCCGGGCTGGAGAGATGGCTAAGCAGTTAACTCGTAACTGCTCTTCCAGAGGTCCTGAGTTCAAATCCCAGCAACCACATGGTAGCTACCAACCATCTGTAATGGGATCTGATGCCCTCTTCTGGTGTGTCTGAAGACAGCGACAGTGTACTCACATAATAAAATAAATAAAAATCTTTATTTTTTAAAAAAAAAAACAACCCAGCTGCCCTCACCAAGCATTTACAAAGTCGCAGCATCTGGGGCTGGGGAGGTAGCTCGGTGGTACAGTGCACACCTAGCAGACTCAAACTTGTTAGTTCAGGGCCTGAAGAGACGGCTCAGAGGTTAAGAGTACTGGCCACTCTTGCAGAGGACCTGGGCTTCTTCTCATCACCCACATGGCAGTTAAGCATCTGTAACTTCAGACCCAGAGGGTCGGAAGACCTCTTTGGGTTTCAGTGGCTCTATACACGCAGGGTGCAGCCTTCAGACAAAACACCCGTACATATAAAACAAAAACAAAAATAAATAGAATCTCAAAGTCTCGAATTATATCATAAAGAATGGCAAAGAGGAAATACAACTAAATAAAATGAAAGGAAACAGAAAAAAGCAAGCAGCAACCACTAGATCAAACAACTAGGGGGCCTCACTGGACAGTATCTGTAGAGAAAACGTTTAGAACACAACTTCGGGCTCTTTCTGAATTGATACTGAGAGAACCCAGCAATGAGCTCTTCTCACTCCAAACAAAGCAATGCCTTGTTCTAACCAACATTCTTTGGTCCATCTAGGAAAGTCATTATTTTCCACTGAGGACAAAGTCTCACAGGAGAAGGGACAGAGTGGACACACAAAACCCATGGGATGTCCAAGCCTGCTAGTGACTTCCTGGAATGCAGAAGATCTCGGAGATGAACAACTCCTGCTGTCGTAGGCTTCAAGTTCTCAACAGAGTAAGTATTTAGTAAAGTATTTTGTATTTGGTTTTTTTTTTTTAAGGATGCTTAAAGCATGCTGTCTTCCAAAAATCCAGAGATAATTTTAGATTGAAAAAAATCTAGGCTTTGCCAAGGGAATCTGAGAACTTTTCTATCTTGGTCTCCAATGCTAACCTACGTATTCGTGTGCAAAAATAGAGGAAGATTAGAATCTCAAATGCCAGACTGAAAAGTTGCCACAACAAACTTGCACTCTTCATATGGAGCCTGTTATCTTGTCAGCAAGAAAGCAAATGAAACCTTAATATGTATATTTTATATGTATCACACACATAAATATCAAATATAAAGAACATATTCTCTGAACTTGTAAAGATTACAAAAATGAAAAACTTACTATTTTCAAGGTACATAAAAACATCCAAAACACCTAATTAAACTTGTCAGTGCCCTTTACAAATACATTCTTAGAACGTTAAGCCTAAACTAGGATAACTGTAAGACAACTATGGTTACCTGGATGACTTGGGAAATATGTCTTAAAAAATAAAAACAAATACAAAGACAGAGCCTCTTGGCCTATGTCTTTAATTCCAGCACTTGAGAAGAGAGATCTCTGTGAGCTTAAGACCAATACGGTCTACACAGTGAGAGCCTGTTTCAAAATAAATATGAGTAAATAAACAAATAAAAACCAAAAGAAAGATTAAAAATGTTAAAAATTTGAGAAGTAAACACAGATGGAATTTTCTATAACATTGAGTTGGAGGAGAATTCCAAGCATATCCACAGGAGAAAGACAGAGTGTTACCTTTGACCCCCCACTCTTAAATTTAGCCTAAGACAATAATCAAATAAAATCCTTTTTGCACAAGTGTTTTATCTTGTGATGGAGACAAACGATCAAATATTCATCAGGGTTTGGATAAATTATGATACCCGATGCTCTACTACAAAACCTCTGAGAGTGACAGTAGATGATATATATATTATAATTTATATATATATATATAAACACTACACACAACACACTTACTGATGTCACCAAAACGTTAGCAGTGGCTGTCACCGAGTTCTTGTGGGGCCGTGGTCATTTTCCCTCCTGATACTTTGTATACAGTCGTGAGTGTTTTTCACAAGGACAAGAAGAATGAATCGCTTTCATAATGGCAATGGTTGGGGAAGGGCACGGGCAATCTATTTTCAAATTGGGGGGCTCCCCAGGCTGAGCGATTCCCAGGCAATTTTGGTTAAAGTATAAACAAAATTCTTATCATGCCAAACAGGCGTGCTCTTTTTCCCCCGGCTCCACGCGGAGCAGGAAGACACACCCCTGACCCCTGCGCTCGCCCTACGGGTGTAGGTCCTTCCTCAGCCCTAGCGTAGCCTCGGCCCTCCCCTGACCCCCGCCGCGCCCACGGGCAAAGCGAGAGCCGGGAAGGGGCGCGCGGCGGGCCGGGCAACCGCGGGGCGGCCTGAGGGCAGCGGCGCCCGCCTGTGCCCGCGGACCCAGGTCGCCCACAGGCCGCCAGCCCTTGGCGCACAGCGCCACGAGCTTCCGGGAGCGGATCCCCCGCGGCGGCCCAAGGCAGCCGCGTCCTTCAGCGCCGATGCGCCCCTCAGGGTCTCAGCCCTGGGCGCGCGCCGAGAGGCCCCTCTGGGCTTCCGTCCGCCCGGCCAGCGCCCGCCGAGCCCAGCGTCCTCCACAGCAGGCGGGCGAGGGACGGCGCCGAGGAAAGCGGCGCCCTGCGAGCTCGCCTCGATGCCAGTGACTCTTGCGACCCGCCGCCCGCCACCCCAGCCAGTCCCGCCGACCCGTGCCCGCCGGCGCCCGTACCTCACCTGCGACGCGCCCCGGCTCCCGGCGCACCGCCCGGACCGGCTGTGTACACCGGAAGTGACGTCTGCGGCCGGCCCCGCCCCCGCCCCAGGCGGCCGCTGCGGTTTCCCCGGCCAGAGCCCACCCTCCCCTCGTGCTGGATGGGCGGCGGCGAAGCTCGGCGAAGCCTCCGTGCCCGCACCCTGCTGGAGGGCTCAGTTGCGTCCTCACGGATTTATCATTGAAATTAATGACTGAAACATCGATCACTAGACATCATACCTGACAGACGGTGTAGGAGCGGGATAGTGCTAGCCCCCCTCGGGGATTGCTTTGCGAGCGCTGGCAACGGAATACTACTGTTACAAATGAGTGTGATGATGTAGGGCCATTTGTGGGAGATGGTGGGAGAGGAAAGTAGAAGAGGGAAGGAGAGAGTACCCTGACCCAGTGGAAGTGAGTGTCCAGGTAATTACCCTCAGGGTTAGATCAAGAGCTGAGATCCTAAAAAGAAAAAAAAAATTTTAAAACAAACACCTTGAGGAGGACTACATGACAGCACACAGCAAAACACAAATAGACGTAAGGGACCCGAGTTGTAGCTCGGGGATAGAGTACTATTCAACTTGTCAGGGACACGTATTAAAGCCCCAGGGTTTGCAAAGAGAGTTTAGGAGATTAAGAAACAAATGTTTTGGACCTTTAAATCCCAGCCACTCGGAAGACAGAAGCAGATCTCTATGAATTTGAGCTCCGCTTGGTCTACATAGCAAATTCAGGGCCAGCCAAGGCTACCTAGTGAGAACCTGTCTCAAAAAAAGAGGTTAATTATCCAATGTTTCATCGTCAGAAAACCAGAGAAGTTAGGATTTATCTGAGAACATTCCAACCCCCCCTGTTTTAAGCAAGGGATGATTTGATCATACTTGGGAAGCTATCAGGATTAGCTCCGGATGTAGCATGGAGGTCTGATACCAGGAGGCAAGAATGGATGTATGGAGCCAAGGTTCAGTTTAGTGGTAGAATACTTACCTAGCACAGGAGAGGCCTTGGGTTCACCCTCAGCATGGGGAAAGTATGGATGCAGATGTTGATGCAGCATTTGAAAAACAGCAAACCTTTCAGTACTGGGTTGTGCTTGGCCCCAGATCCTAGGGTGCTAGAAACTCAGTGGTCATTAAAAATCCACCCGGGTCTGGGACTACAAAGTTGAGTTTCTCACACTGATAAAGATTAAAGATATAAACACTGGGAGAAGAAACTGAAATGAAGGCAAACTTTATTAAAGAGAAATAAGGAAAAGTTAAAAACAGGTGGTGGTAGTGGTGGTATATACAGAAAAAAATAGTAGCGTATTTACCATGTTCTGGGGTCTGGGCGATGGCTCAGTGGTTAAGAGCATGGGTACTCCTGCAAAGGATCTTGATTTCCTTCCGGCACCCACACAGTGGTTCACAGCCATCTATTACTCCAATTCCAGGTGATTTGATGTCCTCTTCTGACCTCCTCAGGTGCCAGGCACCCAAGTAGCATTCATATAGGCAAGTAAAGCACTCACACACATAAAAGAAAATAAATCCATTCAACAAAATAAGCCTATATTCTATACAGAGTGAGTTCCAAGACTGTCAGGGCTACACAGAGAAACCCTGTCTCAAAAAACAAACAAACAAACAGGGCTTGTGAGATGGCTCAGCAGTTAAGAGCACTGACTGCTCTTCCAGAAGACCTGAGTTCAATTCCCAGCAACCACATGGTGGCTCACAACCATCTGTAATGGGATCTGATGCCCTCTTCTGGTGTGTCTGAAGACAGCTACAGTGTACTCATACACATAAAATAAATAAGTAATTAAAAAAACACTAGCTGCCTTTCCTGAGGCTAGGGGTTCAGTTCCCAGCACTAATATGTCTGCCAAAGCGGCCTGTAGGGAATCTATCCCCTTCTTCTTCCCCGCCAAGGGCCCTGCACACACATGGTACACATACAGACAGACAGAACACCCCTACACATAAATTTTTTTTTTTTTTTTTTTTTTTTTTTTTTTTTTTTTTGGTTTTTCGAGACAGGGTTTCTCTGTGTAGCCCTGGCTGTCCTGGAATTCACTCTGTAGACCAGGCTGGCCTCGAACTCAGAAATCTGCCTGCCTCTGCCTCCCAAGTGCTGGGATTAAAGGCGTGCGCCACCACCGCCCGGCCACATAAATTTTTAAAAAAAAAAAGTCATCCTAGGCTATATGGCAATTTGAGGCCAGCCTAGGCTTCATGAGACCCTATGTCAAGAAACCAAAATTGAGCCGGGCAGTGGTGACGAACGCCTTTAATCCCAGCACTTGGGAGGCAGAGACAGGTGGATTTCTGAGTTCGAGGCCAGCCTGGTCTACAGAGTGAGTTCCAGGACAGCCAGGGCTATACAGAGAAACTCTGTCTCGAAAAACCAAAAAAAAAAAAAAAAACCCAAATTTGAATAAATATAAAGGCTGGAGCAGAGTCTCTAAAATGCATAGTGATGCCTCAGATTGTAAAGGCACTAAAGCAAAAAGGTGATCAGACAGGAGAAACAGAGCAATGGCCCTGAAATCCCAGGGCAGGCTACAGACCAGTGCTTCAGAATGGAATCATCCGCCGGGCGGTGGTGGCGCACGCCTTTAATCCCAGCACTTGGGAGGCAGAGGCAGGCGGATTTCTGAGTTCGAGGCCAGCCTGGTCTACCGAGCGAGTTCCAGGACAGCCCGGACTACACAGAGAAACCCTGTCTCGAAAACACCAAAAAAAAAAAAAAAAAAAAAAAAACAGAATGGAATCATCCTCCTCAGTGACTGACTCACCGAAGCTTTCTGGGTAAAAGGGGGTGGGGAGGATTCTTTGGGGGAGGGGTGATTATGTGTAGAACCTGAGCAAGCGGTGCAGCTGCTTACTGGATACTGATGTCGTCTTGCTGATGTACCCAGGAAAGGCACCAGGGCTGAGGGCAACAGGCTTTGGTTGGCCACTTTTGGCTCCTACAGTCTCAGTCTCTGTCTGTGTGTCTGTCTGTCTCTCTCTCTTTTCTCTCTCTCTCTCTCTCTCTCTCTCTCTCTCTCTCTCGTGGTGTGTGTGTGTGTGTGTGTGTGTGTGTGTGTGTGTGTGTGTGTGTATTGGTACTGGAGGCTACATCCACATGTTAAGCAAGCCTGTACCACTGAGCTATCCTTCTGCCTCAGCTTCCTAAATAGATTATAGGCCCATGCCTCCAGCCTGGTTAAAGCTGCCTCACAGGCTTAACTCACAGGCTTTCTTAGCTATTGCCATTGGCCCCAGGGGCTATTAGACCGTGACACAGAATCCTCCAGGGAGCACGCTTGATAAACACTGGTTAGAACTTTTACTCTTCCCCCAACCGCTGGAGATTGAGTGCAGGACCTCATGCATGGAGTCAAGCGCTCCACTACTGGGCTATACCCCAATGGTCTATTTTAATTTTTGGTGTTGAGGATGGAACCATGGCCAAACACATAGTTAGCACATTTTATATCATTGAGCCATACTCCATGTGGTGTTTTGATTATGCTTGGCCTATGGAAACTATTAGGAGGTGCAGCCTTGTTGGAGGAAGTGTGTCACTGTGGGGGTGAGCTTTGAGGTCCTATGCTCAGGCTCCAACCAGTGTGGAAGAGAGGGCCTCCTCCAGCACAACATCTGCCTGCACACTGCCATGTTTTCCACCATGACGATAACCTCTGAACCTGTAAGCCAGCCCCAACTAAATGCTTTCACTTATAAGAGTTGCCTTGGTCATGGTGTCCCTTCACAGCAATAAAACCCTAAGACACCCCATGACCCTGGTTGAAAAGTAGCTCCTTCCCCTTCTATTCCACTTTGAACTATCTTTGAAACTACAGCCACTTAAACTTTACTCCAAATAATACGGAGAAATGTACTGGAAACTGATGCAGTCCAGGGCTTGGAAGCCAACTTAGAGCCATACATGCCAATATTTTCCAAGACAGAGTCTTGACACATAGTCTAGGTTAGCCCTGGACTAATGATCCTCCTGTCTAGGCATGTATCACCGTAGAGCGCTCAACACACCCCTCATCTCCTTATTATCTATTCATTCAAAGCTCCAGTGCACCAAGATACCAAGAAAAAAGATGGAGGATGGAGGATAGCTTTGACCCTGCAGATCTGTGAACTAGAGCCTCAGCATATGTGCATGTACAAACACACATGTGTGCACATGCATGTACACTGACACACACACACACAGAAATGAATCTCGCAGACTGCCTTCCCAATGCCCTCGCTTTGCCATTCAGACATTGGGAAGCAAACCTATCACCACACATTGTAGAAACACTTCAGCCTTTATTTTTATTTGTTTTTGGTTTCTTGACCTAGGGTCTCATGAACCTAGGCTGGCCTCAGTTACTATAAAGCCAGGAATAATCTTGAATTTAGCATCCTGTCTCTGAAGTACAGAGAGTACAAGCATGTAACATTCCTTCTGCATTAAAAAATAAATAAATAAATAAAAGCTAGTCAGTGAGTATTTATTGTCTTACTGTGTCATCTAAGCTGCCCACTGTGTCTAGACGAAGCCAGTTCTAGCTGGCTGGGGTAAGAGGGCTGACCATCGCTGAGGCGGTTCTTGCCTGGGAAACTGAATAGGACTCAGAAGCACTTCTACAATGAAGGGGCCAGGCAGGACCAGAACCTGTCTTAGTGAGATAGACCACAGACATGTACCTTGACCTTGGCTGGAGCTGCTGAGAGAAAAAGCAGGTTTGCTGGCTTTTATAAGGGCTTCACATTCCTCGTGTCAGAAAAGCTGAAAAATGAGAACACCTCACATCCAGGGGCTCCTGCGGGATTACAGAGCTGATTTTCCTAAGCGGTTGAGGCTATTACTGTTGGCTGTGCTTGTTCGAGACAGTGGGAGCCAGGCTTCTAGGCTGGCCTCTTCCACGTTATAGTTTTAGTAGGAACATCTGAAAGAAAAACCTTCAGGGAAGGGGTTTTCACAGCCAAGTCTTCTTGGTGGGGCTGGGGAGCAGTGGACTGAATCTGGAGAGGGAAATACTTGGGGGACCTCCCTTGGGCAGGATGTGAACACTGCAGGATGGGCTGTGAGTTCCTTCCCAGGAGGGGTTGCTGCATTCCGGAGACCACAGGATTTGGGAGCTGGTCTGGAGAGAGCTGGCCAGACATTCTGGGCACAGAGCAACTGGCTGCAACTGCTGAGTATGGATGGAGGTTGGGACCAGGCCAACGCAATAGCTCAGCAGCATGACAGGCAGCAACAGAGTTGAGGGCAGCATGAGCTGTGTGCAGATGGGGAAACCTCTCCCCTAGTCTCCAGATTGCTCCCGCAAGGAAGGCTCTCCCTCACTGCCTTCCTCCTATACATAACTATCTGAGCTGTCAATACTCCCCAACCCTGACCACCTCCACAGGCTAGAAACAGCTGTGTTGAGGCCAAGAGGCTCAGGCCAAGTGGCCATTTGTGTGTGCACTTGTTTATGTTTGTGGTGGTAGGGATTGAACTCAGAGACTAGACCATGATAGATGAAGTATTCTACCAGAGCTTGGAGCTGCTTCTCCTCCTCCTCTTCTTCCTTCTCCTCCTCTTTCTTTTCCCAAGACTGGGTTTCTCTGTGTAGCCCTGGCTGTCCTGGATTGCTGCTCTGTAGACCAGGCTGGCCTCGAACTCAGAAATCTGCCTGCCTCTGCCTCCCAAGTACTCAGATTAAAGGCGTGTGCCACCCCTGCCTGGCAGCAACTTGGCTTCTTTAAAATGAAGATTTACTTATCAATGTGTATAGGTGTTTTGCCTGTATGTATGTACATATATGTATGTATGTATGTATGTATGTGTACTTTGTGTATGCCTAGTGGCTGTAGAAAAAGGCACCAGATCCCCTAGAACTGGAGTTTCAGATGGTTGTGGACCACCATGTTGGTGCTGGGAACTGAACCCAGGTTCTCTGCAAGAGCAGACAGCACTCCTAACCACTGAGCCATCTCTCCAGCCTCAGATCTCATCTTTCTCTGAGGCACCCTCACTGTATAGGTCACTTCCCTTGAACTCCAGATTCTTTTGCCTCAGCCTCCTGAGTGTTGGGGTCACATGAATCTCACCACATCCAGTGGAATGTCTGGCTCCTGTCTCATCCTCTCTTCTAAGATCCTGGATGGCTTTATTGTTGTAGGGATTTGGAGCTGGCCAAGAGCCTGGGAAATTCCTAACATCTGGGCTGGCCCCAAGATTCCAAGCTTCTCTGACTGAAGCTAAAACAAGAGGCCTACCTAATCTAAAGGAAAATCTGACCTGAGGTTGATGCTATATGTCTATAATCCAGCTACTCTGGAAGCTGAGCACAAGTTCAAAGTCAACTTGGACTGCAGAGTGAGTTCAAGGTCAGTCTGCACAACTTAGTAAGACCCGTTTTACAATTGAAGGTGAAAAGATGGCTGGGAGTGTGGTAAACAATTGTAAACAAGCAGCAATAGCATATTTGTTTAGCACAGGCCAGGCTGCAGGCTGGAGACCAGCTCCCATAAGAAAAAGAAAAAACCTTCCGGGCAGAGGTGGCACACGTCTTTAATCCCAGCACTTGGGAGGCAGAGGCAGGTGGATTTCTGAGTTCGAGGCCAGCCTGGTCTACAGAGTGAGTTCCAGGACAGCCAGGGCTACACAGAGAAACCCTGTCTCGAAAAACCAAAAAGAAAAAAAAAGAAAACCCATGTGTGGTGACACATGCCTTTAATCCCAATACTCCTGAGGCAGATCTCTGGGAGTTCAAGGCTAGCCCTATCTATGTATAAAGTTCCAGGACAGCCAAGGGACACAGAAAAAAAGAAAAGTCCCACATCTACCCAATTTATCTGGCTCCAAAGGTGCACAGTGGGCAAAGAGATTTTTTATTTTTTTACAGACCCCTACAAACAGCCAGGGGTACAGGAAGAAGAATGAAGTGTGTTTGGGGCTCTGGCCTTGAGTGAGGGTCTCCTGAAAGTCAAGGATGACTCCAGCTTGTCCATTTCATAGCGAGCAGAGCCCAGGTTCTGTGATGTGTAGACCAGGATAGTAATACCACCAAGAATTCAAAAAGGCATTCCATGCCTTTTGTCATAGAAGATACAGCTTTGAAAATGTTCAGGATGGAGCCTGTTTATACCTGTGGTGTAGGAATTGAACTCAGAGCCTGGCCCACGATAGATGACATGTTCTACCACTGAGTCACACCTTTCCAGAGCTTGATGGCTGCTCCTCCTTTCTCTCTTCCTCCTCCTCCTCCTCTTCTACGTCTTCCTCCTCCACTTCCTCCTCCTTCTCATCTTCTTCCTCCTCCTCCTTCTTCTGTCCTAGCACTTGAGAGGCAGAGGCAGGTGGATTTCTGAGTTTGAGGCCAGCTTGGTCTACAGACTGAGTTCCAGAACAGCCAGGGCTACACAGAGAAACCCTGTCAAAAAAAGAAAAGAGGAAAAGAAGGAAGAAAGTAAGATGGAAAGAAAGAAAGAAAGAAAGAAAGAAAGAAAGAAAGAAGAAAGAAAGAAAGAAAGAAAGAAAGAGAAGGAAGGAAGGAAGGAAAAACTTCAGGATGAAAGTTGAGTGGGGAGACATTCCCTTACAGTTCTAGAATTTGGGAACTGGAGACAAGCGGGTCTTAAGTGAAGGCCAGCCCGAGCCACATACGAGACCTTATCTCAAACAAAACAATGAAACCCGGTTCTTGGTCAGACACTTTCTGGAGCTTCCCTCCCAGGATTGAAGGATACAAGATCCATCTGGTTGTATAGCTAGAACTCTGTGCCCCCTTCCCTGGCTGTGGGTGAACTTTCTTTTGGGTTGTCAAAATGTAATAACCCCCACCTCCTTGTCACTGGAACAACAGGGGATTCATTAGCTCAAACAAAAAGGCACTGTGGCCACCGGAACAACTGTCCTTGGCACCAGTCCTGATGCCTGGGGCTAACTCACAGGCAGCCTATCAGTTCCCTCTGGGCAGAGCAGGAAGGAGGCCTCCAGGGGTCAGTCTTCACCCCTTCCACATACAAACGTCTAAGTGTGTGTGTGTGTGTGTGTGTGTGTGTGTGTGTGTGTGTTGTTAAGAATGGAACCCAGAGCCTTGGATGTCCTAGGAAAATGTTTTACCTCTGATTTACTCACACTTGGGACATGCATTAGCTCTTATTTAGCACGTGACAGTTGAAACTTTAATCATCAGCAAACAAGGGATAGGAAAGTTGCCACTGGCTGAGTTGCTGGTGGCAATGTGACTCTAGCTGTTAACTTGGGGACTGATTACAAAGCCTGGACCTTCAACTCCTTCCCAAGTTGGCCTGGGACACTCAAACCAAGCCCTATCCCCTTTTCTGAGATGGGGTGTCATGTAGCCCAAGCTGACCTTGAATTACTAAGTAGGTGAGGATAGCCTTGAACTCCTGACTCTCCTGCATTTACTCAATAAGGACTGGAATTACAGGTGACCACATGCCCCTTCCTCCACCTAGGGCCTCCTGTCTGTTTGGCAAGTACTCCACCGACTGAGCCACATCCCCAGCTCTATGCAGCTCAGCTCAGCTTTGAGGTAGGTACGAGAGGGCAGGATTATGCAACGGCAGTTGCCCTGTGCTGGGCCGCTGGCTCCCTCCCACATAGTATTGGAAGCAGGTCCTGCAGTCTTCGTGGCAGCCCAGTGAGTGGGAAGGGGAAGGGCATTCTCCTCACTGCCCTCCGGAGCTTTGCAGAGATCCTTTCAGGGCCTGAACTTCCAGCTTCTCACTCTGCCTGGCAAGGCTGGGCCTAACCTTAACTCTAACCTACATGGCTGCTAGGGGAACATCGTCCACTTTAGGGGCAAAACTGAGCACAACCCAGTAGTGATAGCCAAGTTATGAGAAATATCTGGGGAAAGGCTAAGTTTGTAAGCAAAAAAGCGACTCTTAACCTGCAATGGTTTGATTTGGCTGACAGAGTTCAAAATAATTAACTACAATCAGTCTCTACACTGTAAGAAATGAGTCTGTGGCTCACCATTAGGATCCATGAAGGGCTCACAGTGAACTAGTAAAGGCTAAAACCGCCTTTAAAAAAATCACCGCGGCTCTGCACTTCCTTCCAGCTAATGTTTATAAATAAGAACAGCCAGTGGGTAAAGGCACTTGTCACTTGTGACTCTTACGGTATAAGGAGAGACCTAACTCCTGAAAGATGTCCTTTGATTGACATACACATGGCATGTGCGCGCGCGCGCACACACACACACACACACACACACACACACACACTCGTAATACAGTTAGAGAGAGAGAGACTTGAGTCTAAAAAGTTCTCATAATTTGCTTGCCCCTACAAACAGGTCTCCGACCATGGCTCTTTTTGAAAGCATGCACTCATGGGGGCTCCCCTTATAATAGGGCTTCCCCAAGTCCCCCACTCTGAGTTTCCAATCATAGCATTTATCTCAAAGAACTGTAGTAGAATGGCCCCTGTGCCCCAAGAGAATAGGGAACATTCATTTCATACCCCACTGGGTCTCTAATATCTGCTGCACCCAGCAAGCCACGGGGGTTTACCAAGTGACTCATACAGTCATTCGACACATTTCTGAGCACCCCAGTACTGTGTTAGGTACTGGGAAAAAAAAAGGTAAGGGCTGGTGAAATGACTCAGGACCTAAGGCACTTGCTTCGGAAGGAGAAGGCTGACTCCACTAGTTGACCTCTGACCTCCACACATGTGCTCTGGTGAGAACGTGCCTGCACTTACACATTCACACAATAACAGGATCTCATCATGTAGCCCTGGATGCCCTGGAACTTACTCCATAAGGTTTACTTATTTATGCATGTGAGTACACTGTCACTATCTTCAGACACAGCTGGGAATTTGGCTCCTGTTAGGATGTGAGGAGAGGCCCTGGGAGTTCTCCTGGGACCAGATCACACTTGGCAGGCTGGGAAGAACAGTTTGAAGAGAAACAAGAATTCCACGGAGAGTTAGATAGAGCAGAGAGCACGGGGGCCCTGGGGAGTTAGCAGGGCACTCCGGACTCTGTGTTATCAGAGGGCAGAAGAATGGAGAAAAGGCAAGGTCACTAAATTCATGGGCCAATAGTTACTACAGCTTTAAAAAAAATTGTTGCCGGGCATTGGTGGCACACACCTTTAATCCCAGCACTTGGGAGGCAGAGGCAGGCAGATTTCTGAGTTCGAGGCCAGCCTGGTCTACAGAGTGAGTTCCAGGACAGCCAGGGCTACGCAGAGAAACCCTGTCTCGAAAAACCAAAACAAACAAAAAGAATTTGGTTTTGCTTTTACTTTAATATTTACTTCATTTGTATGGGCATGTACATTCAGTCCTGAAGAGATCAGAAGAGGGTGTCAGAGCCCTTGAAACTGGAGTGGCAGACAGTTGTGAGCTGCCATGGGAGTACTGGGAACTGAACCCTGAACCCTGGTCCTCTGGAAAAATAGCCAGTGGTTTTTTTTTTTTTTTTTTTTTTTTTGGTTTTTCGAGACAGGGTTTCTCTGTATAGCCCTGGCTGTCCTGGAACTCACTCTGTAGACCAGGCTGGCCTCGAACTCAGAAATCCGCCTGCCTCTGCCTCCCAAGTGCTGGGATTAAAGGCGTGAGCCACCACTGCCCGGCTCGTTCTTTCTTTCTAGAAAACACTTTGTTGGGAACTTCTTACAGTTTCAAAGGATAAGCCCACGACCATTGTGGTGGGCATCATGGCACTGGAGCAGTGGCTGAGAGCTTACATCTTATCCACAGGCAGGGAGAGAGGGGCACCAAGATTCTGAGAGCGGTCCTCCTCCACCTAGTTTGTGTGTGGGAGAATGTAGTGGAGCTGCTAGCCTGTTCCAGCAGGCAGCCTGGGGCTCGGGCCTGCCACTGTTAGCGAACTGCCAGCCGTACCCCCAACAGCCTGTCAGTTCTGCCAGCCCTCGAGTTGGCCATCCTTCCCAGCAGTTGGCTGTGGCAGACCTTAGTTGTACCCATCAATATTTGCTTCTAAATTTCCATCCTTCCTTCAGTTAGGTGAGCACGAGGCAAGTTCAAGTTGGGATAAGTCACAGTGGATGTGTCTGGGAGGTACTTCCCTTCCTGGCAAGATCCAGAGGGACAGCAGCTCTCTGACTGTGCTAGAGACAGACATCATGGGCTCGGTGACCCACCTCAACTCGGCTGATGAAGAGTCCAGTTTCCAGGTTGAAAGCAGGTCATAACTGGAGGAGGAAATAAACTGGTCTAGACACCAGGGATGGTTTGAATGATTCGTTTGTTTTGGTCTACACAGATTCTTTTTTTATATATATACTTATATATTTATTTACTTATTTTGAGACAAAGTCTCTCTACATAGTCCTGGGTGTCCTGGACTATTGCTACCAGACTGGCCTCAAACTCACAGAGATCCGGCTACCTCTGCCTCCCCTCACACCAGGATTAAAGATGTGCACCACCATATGTGTTCCAAGCCCCCATCAAATCTGAGGCTGGCTTCAAACTTGCAATCTTCCTACCTCAGCCTCCCCAGCTGTGGGATTAGAGGATTACAGGCATGTACCACTGTTCCCAGCACTGGGCATATTTTAAGCACAAGTCATCCTCTGGGTTGACAAAAGCCACAGAACAGGTCCTGTGACAGTCTAGAAGGCCAAGGGGAGAGGCGTCTGACTCAAAGAGAGACTGGCTTATGTGCAGGTTGCTCTCATTGCTGTGCTGTCTGTCAGGAAGGCACTGAGGCCAGGTGTGGCTGCACATCTGGAATCCCAACATTTATGAGGTTGAGGCAGTGTTCCCCTTGCTCCCCATCCTCTCCAGCATGTGCTGTCACTTGAGTTCTTGAGCAACCTGGAGGGCTCAAGGACACCACAAGAAGATCTACAGAGTCAACTAACCTGGTCTCACCCATGGGAGAGCACAGAAACTGAACCACCAACCAAAGAGCATGCAGGGGCTGGACTTGGGCCACTCTACACATTTGTAGCAGATGTGCAGCTTAGTCTTCTTGTGGATCCCCTAACAATTGGAGTGGAGGCTGTCTCTGACTCTGTTGTCTGCCATTGGATGCGATCCCCTTCCCCCACCTAGCTGGACTGCCTGATCCAGTCTCAGTGGGAGGTTTAAGTGGGAACCATTTAGTTCTGCTGCGACTGGTGGGGTGATACCAAAGGGGGACTTCCTCTTCTCTGAGAAGGAGGGCAGGGAGAAATGGGGGGTGGGGAAGGGGTTTGTAAGGATAGAACTGGGAGGAGCTAAAGGACAGGGTAGGGGTGTTCAGGATGTAAAATGAGTAAGTAACTAAATTAATTAATTAAAAAAAAAAAAAGGTTGAGTCAGAAGGATGCTAAATTCTAGACCAGCCTACACAGTGAGATTCATCCCAGTAATGGATGACTGAACAGAAGAGCTGGGTTTGGTCATGCATGTCTATAATATCCAAACTGCAGAGACTGAGGCAGGAGGAGGATGAGTCTTGATTTCTTAGAGAGTTGTAAGTCAACCTGGGCCATAGGGTGAGACTCTCATAATTTAAAGAAAAGGGCCTGCGGAAGTGGCTGAGCGGGTAAGAACTCTGGGGATCTTCCATAGGACCTACCATTGATTCCCATTTGATAGCTGCATCTCCTGTCCCAGGGGATCTGATGCTCTTTTCTGGCTTCCACAGACACCAGGGCACATATGTGGTACACATACATACATGTAGGCAAAACACCCATGCACATTAATTAATAATTAATCAATCAATCAATTAAAAAAATTGCCGGGCAGTGGTGGCGCACGCCTTTAATCCCAGCACTTGGGAGGCAGAGGCAGGCGGATTTCTGAGTTCGAGGCCAGCCTGGTCTACAGAGTGAGTTCCAGGATAGCCAGGGCTACACAGAGAAAACCCTGTCTCGAAAAACCAAAAAAAAAAAAAAAATTAATGAAAGAAAAGAAATGCTTAGAGCAAGAGGCAGCAGCAAGTGCTGGTGGGGGTCCCTGCTACCGACCACAGGCTAGCCCCAGATCCAGAGGAGAGCAGTAAAACAGCTTAGGTCACAGCCTTGTGGTGTATTTTTAGATCCGTGACTCAGAGGCTCAGACCAACACAGAGAAATTCATGCCTGGGAACTGGTTTTGCTTGTTTGCCTGTTTGTTTTCTTTGTTTTAGGGAAGATTTCTTTTTTTTTTTTTTTTTTTTACCATGTAGCCTTGGCTTTCCTGGAATTTACTATGTGACCAGGCTGGCCTTAGACTCACTCGATCAGTCCATCTGCTTTGCCTCCTGAGCATCAGGACTGCCATCTTGCCTGCCTAAGAACTGGCTCTTATGGACTCCACTGACTTTCACACAACAATCATCTATAGGACCAAGAGGCAGTTGCAACAACCAGAATATCTCTTTCTTTTTGAGACAATCTCACTGTGTAGCTCAGGCTAACTTGGAATTTGCTAGGTAGCCCAGGCTGGACTTTGAAATTCTCCTCTTATTACATCCTCTCAAGTATTCGAATGTATGTGAGCAGACCTTTTCCCCCCTAAAACTACACCGAGGAAGTGGTATTTCTGAGTAGAATCAAGCAGGGAAAATCTCAAAAGGACTTTATTTATTTATTTAAATTATTCACTTTACATCACACTCACTGGCCCCCTCCTGGTCACCCCCTCCCACAATCCTTCCCCCATAATCCCCTCCTCATAATCCCCTCCTTCGCTTCTCTTCTGAACAGGTGGGGCCCTGTGGGTATCCCCAACCCTGGCACTTAAAGTCTCTGCTAGGCTAGGGACTTCCTCTCCGCTGAAGCCGGACAAGACAGCCAAGCTAGAAGAACATATCCCTTAAGCCAGGCGGTGGTGGCGCACGCCTTTAATCCCAGCACTTGGGAGGCAGAGGCAGGCGGATTTCTGAGTTCGAGGCCAGCCTGGTCTACAGAGTGAGCTCCAGGACAGCCCAGGCTACACAGAGAAACCCTGTCTCGAAAAACCCCCCTCAAAAAAAAGAAGAAGAAGAACATATCCTACATACAGGCAACAGCTTTTGAGACAGTCCCCACTCCAGTTTGCCTGCTCCAGTTTGGAGAACATGCTACATATATGTGGGGAGGCCTAGGTCCAGCCAGTGTATGTTCTTCGGTTGGTGGTTCAGATTCTGAGAGTCCCAAGGGTCCAGGTGAGTTGATTCTGTTGGACTTCCTGTGGAGCTCCTAGCCCAAAACAAAAACAAAACAAACAAACAAAACCAAAAACAATATTCTTTTTTTTTTTGGTTTTTCGAGACAGGGTTTCTCTGTATAGCCCTGGCTGTCCTGGAACTCACTCTGTAGACCAGGCTGGCCTCGAACTCAGAAATCCGCCTGCCTCTGCCTCCCAAGTGCTGGGGTTAAAGGCGTGAGCCACCACCGCCCGGCCAAAAACAATATTCACAGGTTAAAAGCATTTTTTTTTTTTCAGGCCAGAGAGATGGCTCAGCGGTTAAGAGCACTGACTGCTCTTCCAGAGGTCCTGAGTTCAATTCCCAGCAACCGCATGGTGGCTCACAACTATCTGTAATGCAATCTGATATCCTCTTCTGGTGTGTCTGAAGACAGCCACAGTGTACTCTTATACATAAAATAAATAAATTCTAAAAAAAAAAAAAAACCTTTCCCCTAATACAGAGTACTTATAAATAGCCTATAGAAGGGGAAGTATAATCAACTTATATCATAAAACAACACCTACCCTCACAAAGACGAACGCATGATACTGACGTGCTGTGTGTGTGTGCACACTCGCAGGGGCAGGAACTGGAGTGTGAGGGCATGTCTGGTACAAATGTCTGTGGTCCTGGTGGCTGAACCTAGGCTCACACACATCCCACGCTGGGCAGTATTCTACTTCTGAGCTGCTGCACACTAGCCCCTGACGTCACATAACTTAGGTTACAGCCTTGGAGAGCACAGCCTCTCCAGAGCTGGTTCACACAGTACTGATAATCGTGTGCTTCAATCCTGTAAAATAAAAGAATTATGCTCGTTCCCCCATCTATCTTCAAATAAATAAAACTCAAACAGTGATTTATTTATTAGGCTCTGCACAATTACCGGCGGATGACCCCTAAGCTAATTCTCTAATGCTAGATTGGCTACCTCCCCAACGGTGCTCCCCAATACTTGTTGTTTGAATCTTCCTGGGTTACTTCTGCTCCAGCCGTCTGGTGTCCTGAGGAGGCATTGCACTCGGGCATGGGCATATACTACTGGTTCATCATGACTAATGGAGACCTCCAATTCTGTCTGTCTTTTCCTCCTCTGTGCCCCCTTCTCCTCCTGGTCCCTACCTGTGACCCCCCACCTGGTAACCCAAACCTGGCAACCTCTCTCTATTCCCCTCAGTAATTGGCTGTTGCCAGTTTTATTTAACCAATAGTTTTAAACTGGGGAGTAAGGTTTGCAGAACAGAGGCTGAGCAGGTGTACGTGGAAATCTGCTTCTCTTGGGGCAACCAGGTCTTGGGGTACAGAAGTTAGCATTTGAATAATACAGCAACACCAGACAAACCAACACAACCCCTCCCTAATTGAGGAATACACTGCTACGATGTCTCCTGAGGATGAAAGAGCAGGTATTTATTACGCAGCCATCCTGTTTCCAAGAATTTCCAGTTCTTAGAATTTCTCTTCCAGATAAATCCACACATAAAAACAATAATGAAGGTCTTTCATTACCGTGTTCCCCGGACTAGAAAAAAAACTGGAAAACAACTTAGCTTCCTGTAACCACAGGTCTGGCATAGGAAGAGTTCGGATTCTGAACCCTGTTCTCTTAGTTCATCTGGGTGAATGCATACATTGAATACAGAAGGACGATCTGTTAAGGTCGTCACACAGGCCTCTGCTTGACGGGCTCTATGACAAAGGCCATTGTAACATAGATTGAGGACTCGAGATTCAAGCCATGTGTTCCAACTACCAGGGAGCAGGGACACCTGGGGTAATAACAGGGACCTTCGTGATTCTTGACCTGCTAGCTTTTTCTTGACAGAGTTCAGTCTACCTGCCAGTATTGGGGTGGAGTGCCCTGCTTCCTCCCAGATCCCTTCCCACAGTTCCATTCCTACTTTCAAATGTTTTGTTCTGCACCCTAACTTCCATGGCCGCTGTTCAGGGTCACCCCTGCCACAGGGGCTTTGCAGCTGCTCTTGTTTCTGCTTGAATGTTCTTCCTCCCTTAAGTACTAAAAGACAAAAAATCATGTGTATGGGTGTTTTCTCTGCATGTACGTCTGTGCACCACATGTGTGCAGTGTATGTGGGCTCCGGAATGGGCCTCAGATCCCCTGGAACAAGAGTTGGATTGCCTTGTGGATGCTGGGAATCTGACCCAGGTCCTCTGGGAGAGCAGCTAGTGCACTTAACTGCTGAGCCATCTCTCCAGCCCTTGAGGTCAACCCCCATCCACCTCTTAACAGGGTCTCATGTAGCTCTGGCCATCCTGGAACTCACTAAGTAGACCAGGTTGATTGGCCTCAAACTCAGAGATTCACCCAGCACCAGCACTGCCTCCAAGTGCAGGGATTAAAGGTGTGTGCCACCATGCGGTCACTTTTTAAATGTACACATCTCTCAACTACTTAAAACTGGAGGCAGCAACTCCCTCCTGGTGCTCCTCTCTTTCTTGCCCACTTCCTGCTTCCTCCATGTCTTAAGCTTCTTAAGTAACAAGTGCTTATTTTTTCCTCCTGGCAGAAGGCAAGTGCCAGCCAGCACCGGCTTGGTTCTCTTTGTTGCTGCTCTGTCTGCAATGAGAACTAGAGTTGCTATATAGTAAAGACTCAATGTCTTAATGTATAGAGAGATGGCTCAGTGGTTAAGAGCACCGGCTGTTCTTCCAGAGGTCCTGAGTTCACTTCCCAACACCCACATGGTGGCTCGCAACCATCTATACTGGGATCTGATGCCCTCTTCTGGCATGCAGGTGTACATGCAGATAGAGCACTCATATACATTAAGTAAATAAAATTTTTTTTTTTTTTTTTTGAAAGCACTGACTGCTCTTCCAGAGGTCCTGAGTTCAATTCCTAGCAACCACAGGGTGGCTCATAACCATTTATAATGAGATCTGGCGCCCTCTTCTGGCACGCAGGCATACATTCAGGCAGGATGCTATATATAAATCTTAAAAACCTTAAACTTAATGTTTGCTGAATAAAAGCTTTTTCCTCTTTCATACAAAGTCAGTAACAGACCAAAAACAGAATCAGAAGGCAGGTGGGGGTGGGGTGAGGCCAGCCTCCCCATAGCTGCATCTCCTCTCCTTTTCCCACGCCCTGCTTCACCAGATGTTTAATATATGTAGCCCAGGCTGGCCTCAAAGTCATTATTTCCCTGCTTTAGCCTGCCGGTTGATGGTACAAGACCTTCTAAAGTATGCAAATTAGACACACATGGCACACACACTCACCTTTCCTATAAAAACAGCTTAAAAGTCTCTCTCTGTTTGTTTGTTTGTTTGTTTTTTGATACAGGACCTCACTATGTATCTGTGGTTGGCCTAAAATTACCTATGCAGAACAAGCCCATGCCCAGTTTAAAAAATACAAATTTTAAAGATTTATTTCTATTCTGGGAACTAAAGAGATAATGGCTCAGTGATTAAAAGCACTTCCGGAGGACTCGGGTGTGATTCCCAGCACTCACACGGCAGCTCACAACCGTGTGTGACTCCAGTTCCAGGGGACCCAACACCTTGTTCTCAACTCCACCGGGACCAGGCATACATGTAGTGTACATACATGCATGCAGACAAAACATTCTCACACACAAAATAAGACTTAAAAAAATTCTTTTTTTTTTAATTCATGTGTGTCTGTGTGCCACCTGCCTGAGTGCTTTCTGAGGTCAGAAGAGAGCACCAGACCTCTGGAACTGCAGTTATAGGAGGTGTGAGTTGCCACACTCAGGAGGTGGAAGCAGGCAGACCTCTAAGTATAAATTCAGCTAAGGCTACATAGTGGAACCATTTCTAAAACAGTCTGGGAGTGAAGAACCTGGTAAAGAACCTGGCTACTAAGCGCAAGGTTGAGTTCAAACTCCAGCGCCCACCAAAAAAACCATAAAGCCAAGTGTGCCCTGTATCTACTACAGTATGAGAGTAATTCTGTGTGCAACATAAAATAGTATGCTAGCACAGTAATTAAGTAATAATGGAAAGGCTTCTCACGAAGGAAGCTGAGGGAGTCTGTAATTTAAGGCTGGGAGGTGGGTAGGGTGCCAGGGCACAGGCAAAATTGTTGATAGGTCTTTTTAAAGTAGGGTCCCCAGGGAAGGCCGGAGGCAGACAAGGGTGGTTTAGATTGTGGGGGCAGTCTCCGTCCGACAGCTTCCAGTTCTCTTTGAAGTAGCTGGTCAGACCACTTGCTGTCTGCAGAGAGGTGATTACACAAATATGCTTTGCTGGCCACGTCCAGGGCCTAGAAGAGGAAGACTCACATTACAGCAGTATTCATTTCCCAACTATTTGTTGCTGAACCCGGGGTCATGAACACACTAGGCAAATGTTCTACCATTAAGCTGTACCCCTGCCCTTCAACTAAGATTCTCTTCTGGGTGGAGAGTAACTGTGTGGACAAGTGGATCATTTCAAGTTTCTGCAAGGTAAAAGAAGCACAAGAAGCTCACAAGAGGAGCTGGAGACTTTGGGGTATCTGCAAGATAAATGATGGGTTATGGTGTCTAAGCTGGCTGGAGATTGGCAGGGGAAGGAACAGAAAGGAAGAAGCTCATAAAGCTGAGAAAGAAAGATCCCAGACCCAGAGTTACATTCCTGGTGCCTCGCCTCCCACCAAGCAGCTGAAGATCAAGTCAAGTGTCAGCCAAGGCTCAGAGCTACTGCAGTTGGGGTGCACAGACAGGTGTGTTCACAGTGTTGGGCTGCAGGTAGTCAGAGGAAAAGGTCACTGGGCAAGGGACGGAGTCGGGGTGTGCAGTGACGTCCTGAGGCATCTCAGCAGGTCAGACTGCCGTGGCTTTAGCAGGACTGTCACAAGTCTGCCTCTTGCCTGCCATCTGGAAGTGTGTACTGCCAGATAGCCCCTCCCACACCCCAATTCCAGAACTGCTAAGAATGGCTCACTGTTTCTACACTGTCTGCACAAACAATGTGGTTTGCTTGTGGTTACTGCTGGAAGTGTGGTGTTTGGGTGTAAGGCAGGCAGAGGGTGCTTACGTAGCCGGTCCTTCCCACCCCACCATGGAAGCCACGGGCACTGAGCTTAAGCCTTGGCAGACAGCGTCCCTTCCACCCTTATACTTCATGCCAGAGAACTGGGCACATCCTGAGGAGCTCCACTTCCTAAGTCCCCTTCGATGCTTGGGCCTTGTGTCTTGCATTCTGCTCCTGGGCCTCTGCCCTCTGCTTTGAATTCTTTCACAGGACCACACCATGGCCACAAGGATGATGATCTTGTGATGAGTTCTTCCCAGCCAGAAGCTAAAGACAGCCATCACGGAGCTCCGTGTGGTGGTGGTATACACCTGAACTCCATACTTAGAAGAGGGAGGCAAGTGGCTTAATTTCAATGCCGGCCTCAATCTGTCCCCAAAATAAAAATAAACACACAATAAAAAAAAAAAAAAAGGGAAGGAGTGGAGGGCACTGGGTTTCACAAGAGGAGGGTGGTCGTGGGTGGACATGACCCAAAGTGAAAAAGATCACATCACTCAATTGTTTATCTTTTGAGATGGTCTTACTGTGTACCCCTGGGCTGTCCTGGAACTCATCATGTAGGCCAGGTTGGCCTCAAACTCACAGAGATCTGCCTGCTTCTGTTTCCTGAGCGTTGGGATTTAAAGGTGCATGTCACCATGCCTCTCCCAAAAGTTTTTGTTTGTACTTCGAAGCAGGAGAGGACACAGGAATACCATACTATCTACTAAATGTGTTTCCAGGGCAAGACCTAGCTCACTGTTACCACGGGGAGAGATGACAGGTGGAGTGACAATATATGGGAGGTCAGACACAGTTAATCCTGAACCTGCATTCTCAGGGTATTCTGGCTCTTCAGGGTTAGACACCAGTGACTGAAGGTAGATAACTAATATGGAATACACATAGCTAGACTTCTCAAGTCCTCAAGGGCTCTAAGTCAGGTCTCTCTCTTCCCATCTAGCCTTCACTAAGTTTAGGAATGGACTGCACTAGCAATATTTAATTACTAGAAGCTAGACCTTACCCAGTGTGGCATTGTGTGTGGAGTAGGTGGACTGGTCTAGTCACTACAATGAGAATCAGGTGCCTGCAAGCCAGATGGTGGTAATACAGGGGAGCCCCACACTTTGTAACCTCAGCACTCAAGAGAGGCAGATGGATCTCTGTTTAAGGTTTGAGGTCACTCTTGCTCGTCTACAGTGAGTTCTCAGCCAGCTAGGGCTACACATCGTGAGGGAGTGGAAGAGAGGGAGACAGAAACACACACACACACTATCTGTGAGGGTGGCAAAATGGCTCAGTGGGTAAAGGCACTTGTTGCTTCCAAGCCTGATGACCCAAGTTTGACCCCTAGGACTGACAAGTGAAAGCAGGACAGTGAATCCATTCAGTTGTCCTCTGGCTCCATGCACAGGAAAACAAACAAACAAACATAACCACTATGGCATATTCCTATTTATATGGATAGAAACAAGTAAGAAATCTGTGTTGGGAAGGATTAGGACTGAGCCTTGAAAAGGGTAAGGCTCCCGGGAATGGGACAGATGGGCTGGAAACCTGCTAATACAGACTGTTGACTTGTGACCTGTGAAAGGACCAGTCCTGCTGATCCAAAGCTGCAGGATCTCCATGACACAGAGCAACAACAGGATAACCAGGAGACCTGGTGAGGATCCAGTATTGATGGTGTCACAGAAGCCAGAGATCTTTAATCAGAGCAATGACTCATTGCAAGGAGCATTGGCAAGTCAAGATGTGTGGACAGAGGGCTATACGGTGGGACACACTGTGACATACTACAGCTTCCTTGATGAGATATGTCCTATGCTTTGTGTGTGTTTTTTAGGGAGGCTGCAAGGGCACAAAGTGGATTTGAGGGGTGGAGGTTCAAGAAGTGATACTCACAGAGAATAAAAAGTTAAAAAAGAAAAAAAGTGAGCATCACAGAGCTAACACACCTCTAGGTGATGGTTTAGCTGCCATTTTCTCTTCCCCTCCTTTTTATTTTATTTTTTTAGGTTTTCGAGACAGGGTTTCTCTGTGTAGCCCTGGCTGTCCTGGAACTCACTCTGTAGACCAGGCTGGCCTCGAACTCAGAAATCCGCCTGCCTCTGCCTCCCAAGTGCTGGGATTAAAGGCGTGCGCCACCACTGCCCGCTTTCCCCTCCTGTCTATAAGCTTGTCTTCTAGCTCGTGTAGTGGAACATGCAGTACCAGCAACATGGGAAGCAGAGGCAGAGCAACTGCTGCAAGTTCAAAGTCAGCCTACATGAGTTCCAGGCCAGCCAAGTTCACACAGTGACACCCTGTCTCAAAATACCAAAACCAGTACGGTTGCTGCACACCCACAGTTGTAGGAGTTAGAGGCAGGCTTTTTAAAGTTCAAGGTCAGCTTTGGCTACATAGTACAGATACCTTCTAGTATTTGGGATGCTAAGGCAGGAAGGTGGCACGTTTAAGGCTAGCCTCAACCTCACGGGGAGATCTTGTCTCTTAAACAAAATCCCCACAACTTACATAGCATGCACCTCCTTTTTACATGAGATGCCTTCAAGGAAAGGGAAATCTATTAATTCCATGTTATAAACCACCACCTGCAGTGCTCCCTGAATTTAAGAGGGGACAAGGAAATATTACTAAATCTAGAGGAGTAGAGTGAGGAGAGCCATTGTCCAGCTAACCCAGTTGTACAATGCTTTTAGCATTTTTCCTGCACCATGGCTGGGATCTGCACTTTCAATGACAGACCCCGGAGATCTTTCAATGGCAGCAGAGGATTACCTGGATTATGGGAGCACCAGGATTACAGAGGTGCCCTTCAGACACCTAGTAAACATGCTCTTCTTCTTGGTTCTAGAATGGCTACAAAAGCCAGCAGCTGGAACTCATTATACCCATGCCTGGGCCCAGGCTCGACATAACCTTGGCATTGTGCACTTCCAGACTGCCAGTCTTAGAGAAATAACTTTCTGGGCTGAGTGGCTCTAGGCAGATTTATGCCCCTAAAGCACCAGTGACTGTGAGTCACTCCGAAAGCCTCACTCCTGACTCAAAACATGCTCTTGCCTCTGACAGCCTGAAAGCTTAGGACTTAAAAGCCGTAACACGGCATCAGCACATTTTAAGGCATTTCCTTAAAAATCAACCTTGTCCTCCCCCGGAGTTAGATTTGGGTCTATTAGTGATAGGTTTATGACTTAATCTGAAAGTATTTTTTATCAGTAAGCCAAATTTATTAAATATGAACTGAGCTGGGATTTAGGAGACACTGGCTCAGGCTCACAGGTCTGGCCCTGAGCTGGTAAAACCTCAAAACCACAAGACCCTTTCTTAACTCTGGTCCTGGCAAACAGGACTAGCATAGCACCTCAGAGGGCTGCTCCCACAGGAGTCTGTCTAGTGCTCCAGTGAGTAGCACATCAACAGCTGGCCACATGGATACTCGGAACTATGACTTTGTTATCATCTATTCAGATACATCCTCCAGGAAGTTGTCACCCTAAGGTTATGTGGCAAGCCCCACTTACCACTCTGATGCAGGGGTAATAGTGTTAATTCCATGACTTTGATTCCTACCTGTTTTGTGGTGCTGGGATCAAATCCACAGCTTTGTAGGTATTAATTAGTCAAGTGTTCTGCCACTAAAGTAAACACTGTCAGCTCTTTTCCAAGACAGGGTCTCTCTGTGTAGCCCTGGCTATCATGGAACTCGTTCTGTAGATCAGGCTGGCCTCGAACTCAGAGAGTCCACCTGCCTCTGCCTTCCAAACACTGGGATTAAAGGTATGTGCCCTGACTCCTGGCTTTAAAGCTCACTGTAACCAGTAAACCAAGCAGTGCCACCTAGGCTACTTGTAAGAGACACCTTGATTACCACACACTATGACATACCCCAATGTCAGCAAACTTTTAAATATGGAGTATGGCCCAGGTACCCATAACACTAAAATGCGGACATGGCACCTGGAGAGACAACTAAAGAGCTTAAAATAATGCTTCTTAGAAAAAGAAGTTGCTTCTCACTTACCATATGCTGGAAATGCAGTGCCCTGCAGCAGCTTTTCTGGTAAGATTGCAAAATACACTCACTTGCTATCTGCTAGAAACAAACCAAGTTTGCATGCAAAGCATCGGACCCCAAAGGAAGTAGAGCAATGTTTGTTTTGCCAGGTGTGGTGGCTAACATCTGTGATCCCAAGGCGGCAGAGGTACGATGGGCTGCAGAGACTCTAGTGAGAACCTGTTCTTTGCGCTTTGTTAAAGGTCAGTTTTGATGTGGATATATGGGATTTGGATTCGGAAGGGGCGTGTGTGCATGATAGCTTTTCTAGTGTGGCCTCTATCAAGGCTCTCAGACGACCATCAGATGAGCCAATGTTGATGCTAGCTGATCAGTGTCCTGTGAGGCGTGTGACTCCTAGGCCGGACTAGAGAACCTCTAAGGTACAAAAGACAGCACACTGGAGCCTGTCATGAAAATGATACTGAGCTGTGACAAGGAAGTAGCCTGGTTGATGCAGAGAGCTCACCTAGCATGCATGGGACCTTCGGTTCCATCCCTAGTGCTGCATTAACTGGGTGTAGTGCTGCAGGTCTTATGCTTCTGTGTGAGGTGCTTACCACTCACTCAGCTACATCTGTAACCCACGTCTGCTATCTCCTACACCTATCTGCCCACAGTGGTGCACTCTGGACGGGGTGTTCCAATGTAGTTTATGTGTGGCTCATCTTTTCTCCTTGTGTCACAGATCTTAATTAGGGAGTGTCATATGCTCAGAGAGAAAGGGACTTCTAGCTTTCTTTGATCGTGTACAAGAAGAAATAAATATTGCAAGTTGTTAGACAATGACTGAGCTGTCCCAGGGCAGACATTACCATCGCTGCATCTCACACTCAAGATGCTTTCCATTCTCCTCCCATGAAGAGAATGTCACTACCTATGAGAAAGAACTTGGAGAAGAGTTTTCATTGAACAGTTTTATTCTGTTTTAGGATAAAAGCCTTGCTATTGGAAGATGCACTGTGGGATCACCATGCTGCTGTCAGTTATTACTGGACAAGGAATGCCTTAGTCAGTGCCCCAGAGGGCTGTGAAAAAGTGTGAGGTCACTCTGCACGAGCGTGGAGAACTGGGTTGGGACATCTCAGCCTACAAGTATCACCACAGCACGTGCTCTGATGCTTAGCGTGCCTAAAAATGTGCTCAATCTCCTGATTTGTGAACCCTACAAACGGGCTGGTTATTCACATGCAGGCGCACAGTAAACGGTGCCTGTCAAGTTATGGATCTCAACAATGAAACCAAATTACAAGACATTTTCCTGTTGATCTATACAAAAACTGTAAAATTAAAAAATAATCAGCCATCCTTAAGTAGTCCAATTCTCCTACAGTGCAGTTTCCCACGCCCTTATCACTACTGAATGTTTTAGCGAGAAAGTTAACAAAAACAATATAGTTAAAAATATTGAAATCTTTGGATCCCTTTATTCCATGGCCTTTATTAAAAACACAAAGTGGCCAGATCTTTTTTCACTATAGCTTAAATATCAAAAGATTTATTAGTAATTTACAGTTAGCAACAAACGTGTACAGAGTCATCGTGGGGCCACAGGCCCGCACACTATGTTAGTGATGTTCACAGGTGCCAGACGATTCTGAGACTCCATCTTTTGACTGTAAAACAGGAGTCAGTGTGACCACAACAGAATTCCAGGCATAGCAGGGGGAACAGGTCAACTGATATATCAATGAGTTTTAATGTCTTAAAAAGGAGAAGGTTACTTATTTGAAAATACAGCGAGGTACATTCTCATTTATGATTATTTACATTCATACACTTAAAATATCTGTTATTTGAACAAATCCTGTGATTTGCTACAAAATGAAATCCATACACTATGCATGAATAATTTATGCTTTTTAGATAATGGAATAAAGTTATCAAATCTTCATTTGTGTTCCAAACATTACAAAGGAAATCAAAACCTTAAGCCTGGAAAGCAAGGGGGAAAGACCCACCCATGTCCCTGCTCCTCAGCACACCGACTTCTGCAAGGACACGCATGTTTGCTGACTTTAAAACGTTTATTCTTTAAAAAATTAGTTGCTTTTTATACAGCTATACAAAGTTCTTAATGTTTCTTTGGCAATGGAATATAATGGAATTTTACAACTATATAAAAAAGTTACCTTTGCCTAAGAAACAGTATTTACCTGTGTGTACATAGTTTGACTGACAAAATTCTCTACCATCCAGCACCCTAATTAAGTGTCGAAATAAGCTACCTCATATTATAGGATCTCCAAAAAAGAAAAGAGAAAGACACATACACACATACATACACGCACACGCGCGCGCGCACACATACACGCACAAAACCTTCTGTGGCTCAAAACACAGTATCACGGCCTATCTGCAGGCAACTCGAAGTAATTGCCAAATACAATTAATTAGTGATAAGAAAAATCCTTTCAATGATGAAAAAATACTTAGCAGTTCCATTTAGCGGGCTTTAGTTCAACTCTAAGCAAGGAAATCACAACCATCTCTACTCCACATACACTTATGCTTGTGTTTTAAGACGAGCCTTCCTGCTCCAAAGCAACTGCAGTGTAGCAGAAAACAGACAAAACCCAGTGCTGGTGACAGACAGACAGCAACTTCACTTCTTCATTCTTCACAAAGACTGAAACCACTTTCCAGGACCATGAAGAGCTAGGAGTCACCTATTTTCAAAGACTTGTTTGTAGACTACGCAGCAACTTTGTTGTCTTTCTAAAAAGGGAAAGAAGTATTAGTTCACGTTCCAAGCCAAAGCTCTTAGTTTGCTCAAGTTTATTTAGGCTACCTTAATACACCCTTCCTCTTATTTTCACGGAAAAAAGATCTGTTCCACTGGTTGTTGGGAAGCACTGCTCTAAGGTCCACGTCCAACTCCCTGCTCACTCACTGCATGTCCCAGTCAGCGGAGGCTGCAGCAGTGGCTGGCCTGACATGAAAGCACACTACTCTGCTATATGGGGGACCCCACTACCCCTGGTTGCCCTAATAATTTAAACACAACAGTTACATGAACTTTCACATGGTCACTCATAAAACTCTTTTGAAACAAGTTTCATAAAATCCCTAAATTTCTGCCATCTTCTACTAAGCAATACAATAATCCAGAAGGTAAAGTAGTATTTCTCCCAATATGCTTCCTCCTAGCGTCCAAAACTGCACGCTAGGAGGAAGCAGTATTGGACTTGAAATACATTTTCAAAAAAAAAAACTTTAAAATATATTCAAAATTTTTTGCTTTTATTATCTGTGTGTTGTCTGTGTGTTCACACAGGGGCCAGAAGAAGGTCCTGGATCCCTGGAGCTGAGTTCCAGGTGGGTATACGAGTTCTGACAACCCAATATGGGTCCTGGAACCCACGCTTGAGTCTTCTGCAAGAGCAGCAAGCACTCTGAATTGTTAAGCTATGTCTCTAGCTCCCCGAAACTCTCCCCTAAGGGTTAAGATGTGTGTTACTCAGTAGCCGAGCCTTAGCCTAGCATGTAAGAATTCCCTGGCTTTATCTCCACCATCATATAAACAAGCTGTGGTGGCGCATGCCTCTAGTCACAGCACTATGGACATGAAGTCAAGAGAAAAATTCAGTCATTCTTGGTTACACAGCAGGCTCTAGGCCATTTTAAGCCACATAAGATCAGATCTTAAAAAAAAACTCTTTGTAAGCTAATAAAAAATAAAACAAAACAAAAGAAAACTTTTAAATTTGAAATAAGTTTGAAAAACAAATTTAACTGGGAAAATTAAACACTATAACCAGTAAGAAATGCAAACTAGCTCTGAAGGAGGTTCCAGTGAGATCAACCCTAAACTTCAGGATTACTTGCAGCCAGGGGCCTCTGTTTCCTCTCAGACAAGCAGTTACTACATAGTCCATTCCCTTTATCTTTTCATGTGTGGATAAAAACTACGCATGTGTATTTATGTGTCTACATTTGTAGGAACCATGTAGAAATCTCTGTACTTATGCTCTCTAGGGTCTAAACAAGAGTTAACGACTGCAGACTCGTCACATTGCATGACTGTACTACAAGCAATCTGCAGGTTAGAGCACGGGGTGGCAGTGGAGCCCAGCACACAGCACCTGTGCAGCACAGGCGAGGCTCCACGCTCAATCCCTAGCACCTACAGACAGGCACGAGGATATGATGTTCTATGTAAATAGAACAATGTTGGCTTTTTTTTTTTTGGAGACAGGGTTTCTCTGTGTAGCCCTGGCTGTCCTGGAACTCACTCTGTAGTACCAGGCTGGCCTCGAACTCAGAAATCCGCCTGCCTCTGCCTCCAAGTGCTGGGATCAAAGGTGTGCGCCACCACTGCCCGGCTACAATGTTGTTTTTAAGGGTCTTGAGCATGCATAGATTTGGGGTTCATTGGGATCTTAGAGCCAAACTCCCGTTATACACAAAATGATGGCCATACCTATTTTTTTTTCCCCCAAAGACAGGGTTTTTCTGTATAATGGCCCTGGCTGACCTGGAACTCAGAGATTCTCCTGCCTCTGCTTCCCAAGTGTTGGGACTAAAGGTGTGTACATTTTACAGATGCACATCCCAGTTATGGTAGGTCAGCTACTTCCTGGTTGAAAGACTTCCTTGAGGGTACAATACCAAACTATGTGTAGCATTACTTTAAACTGAAGCACACATGGCAAAGTACAAGCTGGTACACAAACAAGTGAACTAACGATGACCCTCTGTCCCCACCAAACCAACCTTCACACCTCCCAATTTCTTTCTTTCTTTTCTTTTTTACCTTTCAGAAAGCAGTATGACCAATCCAGACCTTTTAGGGTCCAAAAGCCGTGGTTTTCTGAAAGGTTAAAAAAAAAGATAGGAGAAAGAGAGGGAGAGAAGGGATAAGGGAGGGAGGAGAAAATAAAAGGGGAAAGAGACTGAGTCATTTCAGATTCTTCCCCCACCTGCCCAAATTAAAAAAAAAAATTATATATATATATCTCAATATCATTTGTCTCTCTGTGTGTGCATGCTGTGAAAGCCAATTGCCTGGCGCTGGAGTTACAGGCAGTTATGACATGGGTGTTGGCAACCAAACATGAGTCCTCAGGAAGTGTAGCAAGCACTTTTAATCACTGAGTCACCTCGAGTCCCCATTCCAAATGCTTCATTGTCTCAAGGACCCTTTCTGACAGAATAAAAGACTCAAGTGTATAGTCTCACCCACCACAGTCACTGAAACTACTTAAAAATAGCATGACTACATTCATATCCTAATCCAGACATCCCCTTTGTCACTGACACTCACGTCAGTCAGTGTTCAAACACTAAACCAGCTGATCTTTAGCAAGGCTGCCCAGAGCAGCACCTTTCACTCTGGGGAGCAGCAGGACATGATGCTTTAGAAATGAGTTCAGTGCTCAAGGGCAAAGCTTCTTGTTACAAAGTGAGAATCACTGTAAATGTTTAAGGGAGCTTAGGTGTGGTCGCTAATCCTGATTGTCTATTTGACAGGATTGAGGCTGCGGTGGGAATAACCACTCAGCTGTACAGGCCTAGGGTCCTGAACTAAAAGGAGGAAGGTGTGAGCAGCAGTGCTAACTGTCTTTCCTTCCCAGCTGCTGGTGGTATGTGAGCAGCCTCCTCAAGCACCCACTGTTATGCCTTCCCTCTCTGGGTGGGCTGTTCCCGGAACCCTTCCTGCCACAAACTGCTTGTTAGGAATTTCATCCGTGGGCCGTCATATAGTTGGCAGGGACATTTCAAATGAATGGATGTAGTGAGGTGGTCACATACTTCCACCATATGTAGGGTTTACCCAGAAAAGGGGCAAGGTCAGCCTAAGAACACAAAGTAGGTGGAACCCAAGAAATATATGGCAGAAGCAATGTTAAGACATAAAACAAATTATAAAGCACAAGTAGAAAAGCTCATAAAGAGGGAGTGAAAGTATCTGAGCAAGAAAGCACAGTGGGTGACTGTGAGCACACCAGCACACACACCGCAGCTCACTCTTACATTTTCTCTCTTTTTCTTTCTTTCTTTCTTTTTCTCTTCTCTTCTTCTCCCCCCCCCCCAAGCCTGGGGTGTGGCTCAGTTGGCAGAGTGCTTGCCCAGCATTTGTGAGGCTCCGAGTTCAATTCCTACCACACAGAACTCTGGGTGTGGAGGTCCATACCTACAATTCCAGCACTCGGGAGGCAGAGGCAAGATCAGAAGTTCATGATCACCTTCAACTGCACAGGGATTTGAGGCCGGCCTTGGCTACTGGATTCTGACTCTGTCTAAGACACCCTCTACCAACCCCTAAACATCTAGGCAGCTTATGTTTTAAAAAAAAAAAAGGAAGGAAGAAGTTGTAAGCAAGAAAGAAAATGAAAAAACAAAATAATAATAATAATATAATAACAACAACAACAACCCCACCAAAACCCCAAGATAAGAATATTCTGGGCACTCAAAAAGGCACAAGGCTGCAGAGGGTGGCCCGAATGGCAACAGGTCTAGACACAACACTAGATTTCTGACCAGGAGAGAAAAAACAGATCATGAAACAACATATAGGCTGTTTCAGACAAAACCCAAGAGTATTAAAGAAGTTAAGGCTAGGCACAGTGTCATACAGCTTTAGTCCCAGAGCCAGGGGTCTGTGAGTTTGAGGCCAGTCTGGTCTACATAATGAGTTTCAGGACATCCAGACTACACAGTAAGGCCCCGTCTCAAAAGAAAAAAAAAAAAAAGAAAAGGAAGAAGAATGAAAGACAGACAGACAGACCTAAAGTCAGTGGCTAATCATCAGTGCCAGGTATTCCACAGAGGTTAACACTGGGGAAGAGCTACTGAGCTGTGGCGGGGTCACTGGTAACTCTAAGACGTCAGATAAGAAAGAGCAGTTCATGATGTGAGGAGCTCTGAACTGGAGGGGTCTTGTAATTGTGTGGCTGGCCACAATATCCCAGACATTAAAATCAACACAGCCGGTCCCAAAGCTGCAAATACCAATGTCCTTCTACACAGACCCAACAATGGCTGGTTATAAAAACCGGACAACAAAACTCCTATCAGCAATTTTTGCGACTGCCTTTTGTTATTATCAATGGATCTCTAGATAACAGGATTTTGCCATTTTCTATTTTCTTGACAATAAACTAGGATCCTTTAGTAGGATAGCTGCAATGCCTGCCTTAACTGACTGGCCTCTTTCACTGGATAAACTACACACAAAACCACACTAAATAGAGCCACAGAGTTCTCCCACAGTTGCTGGTGAATGCTAATATACCAGACGGTTCTCTAGAGCATGCCTTACTAAGAAAACAGGAGCCAAGTTAGTTCTCTGCAAACCTATATTAAGAGCAGTGACTCAAGAGCCAACCTGCTAGGCTCAGCACTCAGTGTCATCCCTCTCTGGTTCTGTGACCTTGGACACGCTATTTAATATCTCTGTATCTGTTTCCTTTGTAAAAGTTAGACAATAATAGAACCCATCTCAGAGCTGACATGAGGCTGTCATGAGTTAGTGTGAAAAACACTCAGCAACACGCTTCTTACTCACTCACTACTCTGCGAACACCAATGCTTTCAGATGGATAGGTTTGTTTTGCTTCCTTTGGTGTTAAAGGTGTAAAAATTCAGTAATGACGAAATGAAGGCGATACAACAGTCATTTTATTATACAGCTTCAGTGATCCTTAGTGTCTTCATATAAATTTTTTTTTCTTTTTTAAAGAAAGACAGAAAAAAGGTAACACTAACTTAACTGCTAGCAGATCATTCCTTTTTCTTGGGAGAGGGGAGTGTTTAAGAGATTTTACTGGTTCATGGTATCTAAACTCATGGCTCTGGGATTAAAGGCATGCATCACCCACACTCAACTGTTTTCTGTTCATTAGCCAAGAAATCACTGTCCTTTAAATTAAAGTAAATAATCTATCATGTATATTCTCCAAGAAGTTAAACTAAAAGTTATTCTAATGCTTTAATAATAATTCTGCCAAAATAGATACAAGTAAAAGGTTCTGAATGTCATCCCCACAGCATGCAGCTATACTTACCCTATATTCAAAATCTGCAAACTCCCTACCCCCACGAGCGCCTCTGAATCCGGCACGAAACCCTCGAGGGGCAGTGAAGGTTCCTCCTCGACCATTACCGCGACCTCTGCCACCACGGAAGCCAAGGCCTCCTCTGCCTCGGTAGCCACCACGGCCACGGTTTGGCGAAGTGGATTCCAAAAGTTTCAGCATTTAACCTTCTTTCTTCAGCCCAAGTTGGTCTCCTTTCTCTGTTATGTAAGAGCAGAGGAACATTAGCCTGCCAATTCAAAAAGTCATCTTCCAGCAAATCTATGCAGGCCCAATTCCTGATAAATTTAGTTGGTTTCTCAAGCTCAACTGAAGAAAAAAGAGCAGTCAATCTATTCTCCCAGCTCTCATGGCATGCAAGCTCTGGACATTCCTGCAGTATGTTTTCACACGGCACAGAGGCTAGTTTCTTAGAAATACAATTGATAAAAAGATGCTAAAAGCCTTCATGAAGCCTTAATTATGAAGATAATCAAGACTCAAAGGACTTGTGATGATTTCACTCTGTCCGCAGAGAGGAGGGCAGAGCTGCTAGGGAAGCCTTGGCTTAGAGAATCGAGGAGATGGAGATGGAGGTCCTACCTAGTATCCTAACTCCATCTCTGGACCTGATGAAATGAACCCAGCAAGTGCCTACACTGTTCCACCAATCATGCAGCCTAGTAGTCAGGCCTCCCTATCCATGCTTACACTGAAGCCAACAGTTGCCTCCAGGTGGCACTGAGCTAGTCAGGACAAAGGTTATGTGATGTAGGCAGCAGACTTCTGCAGCTCTTAGCTTAATGCGCTAGGTTGTTTCTTTTTGACAATTAGAAATTTCCTGGATCTTCTTTTACTATGTCAGAGTTTTACTCTATGAGTCAATTCTGAAGAAGTATTTTACATTTGTGTCTGGATTCATTGGAATTACAATGTAGACAGATAACAGAAAGGTTTATGTTACACAAACACTTGTTTAAGAATATCTAGGTGTGAGTATCTTTGAACAATAGTGTAAGTTTTCTTCTTCTTCAGGACAGGTTGGCCCTAGGTATAGCCAGAGGTGACCCTAAACCCCATCTCCGACTCCACCTTCTACCCAAGTGCTGGGATTACACATTAAATTGTATGATTCTTTCTCTTTTTGTGTTACTAGGATAAACCCAGGGCCTTGCATATGCTAGGCAAGTATTCCTCCACTGAACTACTATGTTTTACTTTTTTTTTTTTTTTTGGTTTTTCGAGACAGGGTTTCTCATGTATAGCCTGTGTCTGGAACTCACTTGGTAGCCAGGCTGGCCTCGAATCAGAAATCCGCTTGTGCCTCTGCTCCCATGCTGGGATTAAAGGCGTGCGCAACCACACGCACGGCTAACTTTATTTTTTTTTAAGGACTGGTAATTCAAACTTTGGGCTGGTGAGATGGCTCTGTGATAAGACTCAAGTTAATTTACCCGGTTTGTCTGAAAACCACACGGTAGGAGGAGAGAATGGACATCTTTAAGTTGTCCTTGACTTCACTCTACTCCATAGAATGCACACAAACACACACAGAAATAAAACACCTTTAATAGTAATGTTTGCTTTAGGAAATGAACGACCACCTCACCGCTGGGAGATGCTCAATAGTTAAAGAGTACTGGCTGCTCTTCCAGACACCTCGGTTAAATCCCAAGCTCCCACACGGTAGCTCACAACCATCTCCGCCTCCAATTCTGAGGGGTCTGATGCCCTTTTCTGGCTTTGTGGGCACTACATACACATGGTGTATATGGACACACATGGAGACAAAACACCAAAACGATATACATAAAATAAAACCGAATAAATCTTATAAAACCAGTACCTATTATCGTCACAAGAGATGTTGTCGAAGAAGGACTTGGTCTTATCATAGTAGCAGTTGGGCCCGAGCGGGTCTTCCTCATCGGCGTTCCCCTCGCTGTTCTGAGTGTCGACTCCAGAGTCTCCTCTGTCTTCACCGTTTACAGGTTTCTCCTGTTTCTCAAGTTTATCTTCTAAGGAAAACATGCAAGTTAAGACTCTACACATCTAAGCGTAAACCATCTCTAACTCAAAGACAAGTTAATCATTTTTGAGTAGAAAACTAAATATTTACCTTTTAATTTAAGTTTATTATGAAACTCTCTGTCGATTTCCTCCTTGTTAAACTGTGCATTTGCACTTTCAAAGTCAAAGTCTTTCTCAAATTTCATTGGACCATCTCGACGGATACCAAATCTTCCCCTGCCACCTCGATGACCCCCGCGTCCTCTTCTTGGAGCAGAAGGAACTCCAGGAACTATGTTAATAAAGAATATTTATAAAAAATATTCATATGTATTAGCAGACTTAGAACAGTACTGTGGTCTTTGTATGAAACTATCCATAATATAAATGTTTAAAAGTCTTTATGTACAGTATATATGTATTTTTATATAAAATTAAGAAATGGAGGTGGATTGGAGGAGAAGGCTTGATTAAGAACACTGGCTGTTCATGCAGAGAACCTGGGTTTAACTCTCAGCATTCACATGGTGGCTTACACTCAAAACTCCAGTTCTAGGGAGTGATGGATGCCTTCTTCTGGCTCTGCTGAAACCAGGCACTCATGCTCTACGCATTCAATCACGCAGGCAAAACACGGATTCACATAAAAGAAAAAAAATCTTAAAAGGAGTTACAGTCAAGCCGATGACCAAGTACAATATATATAGGTCTAGGACCTATATGGTGGAGAGAACTGACTTCCGCAATTGTCCTTTGACCTCCATATCTACACTGTGTACATTGGCACATATACAAAATTAAAAACAAAACAAAGTACTCCTGTAAGTCATCTTCTGACCTCTACAGGAGCAATGTAGCACACACATGGCCACACACACACACACACATACAAGAGAGAGAGAGAGAGAGAGAGAGAGAGAGAGAGAGAAGAGAACAAAAAGAATTAAGTTGCTAAAAGTTAGTATATACATGAAAAAAAGCATAGATGATTATATTTAACTTCAATATAATTTTTATAGTTGTATTCATGAAGAGCACAACAAATAGATGTATAATTGACAGATTTGGGGCTTTCTCCTATAAATAAATAATTATATATATATATATTTTGTTTTTTCGAGACAGGGTTTCTCTGTAGTCTGGGCTGTCCTGGAACTCACTCTGTAGACCAGGCTGGCCTTGAACTCAGAAATCGCCTGCCTCTGCCTCCCAAGTGCTGGGATTAAAGGCGTGCGCCACCACCGCCTGGCCGACTATATTAACCCACGCTCTGTTTTTCTTTCTGCCCAGTTCCCTCAAACCTAAGTGCCAGGTCCTTTGATGGAACAGGAAACAAGATGTACAATGATAATGTAAGTGAACACTAATTAGCACAGACAGCAAGGTAGGAAATGCTTTTCTCACAATTCAGATAAAACAACAGAGAAGCACCAGTCCTTACTGGCTCCAAGCACTTCGTGCTTTCACTGTTTCCTCTACCTGGCTCCATGTATTCAAGTCTTCCTGAATTTATATGTTCTCTTTCTATAACACTACCACAGGATTTCAGCCAATCATCTGAGATATAATAAACAGTATAAAGTAGCAAAATCACAGCAAAACTTGTGACCCCAAATATCCAACATATGTGTGACTAAGAATAAAACCACCCAGAATCTGGAGTAGTTCTTGGTTTGAGTTTAACTCAAAAACATGCAGAACACAAAGCAGGATTAATTTCATGAAGTACAAACTGAATAGTTATATGAGGTTGGCACAGTTTGAGCATAAACCTGCAGAGCAGTTTGTCCAGACATGTCTAGATAAGCAGGTCTTTAACACACTCAATTTTATTATTAAAAGTAACTCCCGTTACATGTCAGGAAACAGGGCCTGATTCACCTTAAAATTCTACAAAAAGAATACTTATGTGTGTAAAATCCAAGAAAATTCACTGGTCTGTTAGTGACCCTTAGTGGTGGAGGAAGGTAGTGAAGCTTTTCGTTTCTCTTGTCTGTGGTACTGGAGACTAAGGCCTCCTGGGTATTAGGCAAGTATTCTACCATTAAGTTTATCTCTAACACAGATGGTGAGCTTTGGATGATACTGTGAAGATAAGTTTACTTATTATTTCACATATTATTGAGGATTTATTGTTTTTCTTTATGTGTATGATGTGTGTGTGCCTGCAGAGTCAGAAGAGGGTGCTGGGTTCCTGGGTGTAGCTGAAGTGGCCCAGGGCTAGGAACCAAGCCCTGCTCCTCTGTAATAGAAGCAAGAGCCCCTGACTGTGGACTGGGGAGCCATCTGTACGCCCCTTAGATAACCTCCACATGAAAAAAATATGGCAATTACTGTGAGAAGAGGTTCCCCTGTTTAAAATGTAGCAAGTACTCCATAACACACACATACCAAAAATGAGGTGAAGGAAGAAGGCTCTTTTCAGCCCAGGCCACAGAGCACTCACAAACAAGTACAGGAAAAAGTAGGAAGAAAAAAAGCTTATACACTTAAAATAAGAACATATTGGAGATGGACAGTGGTGGTGTTTACCTTTTTTTTTTTAAATAAATAAACCTTTTTTAAAATTTTTGTTTTATCTATGTGAGTACACTGTTGCTGTCTTCAGACACACCAAAAGAGGACACTGGATTCCTTTATAGAAGGCTGTAGCCACCATGTGGTTGCTGGGAATAAATTTCAGGAACTCTGGAAAAGCAGTCAGTGCTCTTAATTGTGTTTGTCTTTCATCCCAGCACTCAGGAGAAAGAGGCAGGGGGATTTCTGTGAGTTTGAGGCCAACCTAGTCTACAAAAAGAGTTCTAGGACAGCCAGGGATACATAGAGTAACCCTGTCTCAAAACAAACAAACAAAACCCGCCCCCAAAAGCATATTAAGATGTCTAACAATAAACACAAAGATTACTTTTTAATCACTATCTAAGTTATATTTTTTAACCTGGAATAGTTTTAGATTTTGTTTTCCATTAGTAGATTGGAAATCGACAAAAATACACTAAATATTGCCAAAAAAAGTAAAACCTTATTAAATCAATAATCATGAAAGAAAATGGAAATTTCTTAAATAAGTTCTTAAAAAAGCAAAAAGGGGGGCTGGAGTGATGGCTCAGCGGTTAAGAGCACTGACTGCTCTTCCAGAGGTCCTGAGTTCAATTCCCAGCAACCACATGGTGGCTACAACCATCTGTAATGGGATCTTATGCCCTCTTCTGGTGTGTCTGAAGAAAACTACAGTGTACTCCATATATATATATATATAAAATAAACAACTCTTAAAAAAAAAAAAGCAAAAAACCGGTTGGAGGGCTAGCTCAGAGGTTAAGAGCACTTGCTGCTCTTAAGACATGACTTGGGTTTGGTTCCCTGCACCTACATTAGGTGGCTCACAACATCTGTAACTTCAGTTTTAGGAGACCCAACAAGCATATGGACATACATATAGGCATACAGGCAAAATACTCATACACATAAAAGGCAAAAATTTTTGGTCTGTGTCTGGTGGTACACTTAGGAGGCAGAGTCAGGAGTTAGAGGCTAGCCCTGTCAACCTTGAGTATGCAGTAATTCCCAGGGTAGCCTGAGTCTTAAAACAAAGAAACATTCATTTCATCAGATTTAGCAACAAGCACACCTTTATCTGATGAACTATCTTGCTGGGGCCTTAAATGTTTTTTTCTAAAAAGATTTTATTTTGGGGGCTGGAAATTGCTCAGCAGTTAAGAGGATAGTGGCTGCCCTTCCAGAAAACCCAGGGTTCTCACCATCCCCAGGGCACACCACAACTTTGTAACTCCATTTCCAAGTGATTTGACGTCCTCTTTTGGCCTCTGTAGGCACCAGGTATGCATGTGGTAATCATACATACAAGCAGGCAAATACTCAATACACATAAAAAATATTAAAAGGGCTGAGGCAGCATTCCTGGGGGTAAAGCTCTTACCACTCAACCACAAGGGCTGCAGTCCACATGCCTAGTACCCACATCAATGCTGGGAGGACAAACCTATGACAGCAGCTCTCAGGAGGCAGAGACAGGTGGATGCTGACCAGTCATCCCAGTCAAGTTAATGATCTCTAGGTTCAGTGAGAGACTCTTACCTCAAACACTGAGATGGAGACTGACCTGACACCTAATACTGTCATGTGACCTCAACCCCCGTGTGCACACATCTGTAAAACAGGTACATCCACCCTTAACTCAGAGGCAACTGTGCATCGGCGAAGTAGAATCCATTCCAGAAAAACAGTACTTCAGAAAAATTAAATACAGATGCAAGAATGGAAAGAAAATGCTGGACAGTGGTGGCGCACGCCTTTAATCCCAGACTTGGGAGGCAGAGGCAGGCAGATTTCTGAGTTCAGGCCAGTCCGGGCCCAACAGAGAAACTGTTGTCTCGAAAAAACAAACAAACAAACAAACAAACAGACAGAATGAAAAGCACATCGTGGTGTTACAGTTCATTTTCCAGCTTTGTTCCCCACATTTGAACTGCTGCACACTAGCAAAACTAGAAAGCGGACACTGGCAGAGTTTAATTAACCAAATTATAAATCTTACTCAGATGTCACTAATTTCTGACAAGCATCTTTTGGCATGCATTTATGTAGAGTTTGTTACATGTACAGACTTACAACAAATCCACTCCTCTTGTGATCAGTCCTTTGAGGTTCACAACTCCCACCTTTTTTTCTTATTAGTAGCAAGTATGCATTTTTGAAATGGTTTTCCTATTGAGATTCATGGCACATGGCTTTTAGATCCAGGTACTGCTGGCTGTGGTGGCACATATCTTTAAATCTCAGCACTCGGGAGGCAAAGTTTCAAGACTGGCAGAGCTACACAGTGAGGACCTGTCACAACTAACCAACCGACAACAAAACCCCTCAAATCAAACAAGCCCAAACCAATTACATCCAGGTAACTTACCTACTTGCCTCTTGCTGTCATTTCTGACTTGCTCATTTTCTGGCCTTGGGACTTTGTGTACTTCAGCTATAGAAAGACATGCGAAGCAACAAATCAATTCAGAATATATAAGCAAAATTTTTTGTAAAGTTAGAATGACAACACCTACAATACCCACAACACACACACACACACACACACACACACACACACACACACAACCCACTTTGAATCAAATTTGAAAGACTGAACACTATAAAATAAAGTTCAGCTTCAACCTGCTAGCACCATTCATTTAAAGTGACACTCCTGGTGTCATGAGGAGATGGAGAGTGATCGAAATGCAGAACAGGAAACAGCTCAGCTCTACCTCGCCTGTGCTCTTGGTTGTCTATGGCTTTCTGGCTGGCAGGTGGCAAAGGCCTGGCTGGTACAGGCTCCTTCTCCAACAGGTGCCGGAGCAGGTAAGTGGGCCGAGGCGGTCTGCACTGCTTGCTCCATGGTTGGACTTTTTCTCAAAGAGTCTAACTGAGGGCTTGACCGACCTAAAATGTAACCAGAAGATAATAAACTACCCTGACCTGGGGTCCCAAAACCATCTAGACCTCATAAAAGTAAGTGTAGAATTTTATTCTGCCAATGTAAATCCTTAGCATAAAACCGAAATCATTTTATTAAACCAGTGTTTAAACCTGGTTACCTTTAGTGGGCTGTTATTAACAAACCCCCCAAACAACAACAACAACAAAACCCCAAAGTAACACTATTGCCGTGACTTTGTCTTCATGTTTGTACCTAATATAGGAATACCAGCAAAGATCACAGTGTAGGCATGTCAAATGGAGGCTTTCTTTTCTTTTCCTTTTTTTGGAGACAGAATCTCATATAGCCCAGGCTAGCCTTAAACTTCTTATCTTCCTGCCTCCAACACCTAAGTGCTAGGATTCCAGGTATGCATGTCCATGTAAATGACTAAAGCAGGAAGGTCTGTTACAAGAATGTAAAGAACAGTAAAGCATGGCAGGTAGATGTTTTTTTTTAATAAGAATTATTTATTATTTTTTTAAGATTTATTTTATATATGTGAGCACACTCACTATCTTCAGACACACCAGAAGAGGGCATGGATCCCATTAATATGGTTGTGAGCCACCATGTGGTTGCTGGGAATTGAACTCAGGACCTCTGAAGAGCAGTCAGTGCTCTTAAACCACTGAGCCATCTCTCCAGCCCAGGGTAAATGTCAGAATTTAAAGAGCAAGAAAGAAGAAAAAGAGAGAGAGAGAGAGAGAGAGAGAGAGAGAGAGAGAGAGAGAGAGAGAGAAGCACTTCTGAGAATTGCAGAGTAGTTCACCTCATTCCTAAGTCATCTCAAGGCTCTCTTGCCATGGGTTTGACTTAGCAAATTCCATTTTTCCCTCTGAGGTCAGAATGACATAAAATACCCTACTTATGTTTTTTGTTCCTGTAATGTTTGCTCTAAATTTCTAAAGAAGCTCTTAGATTCCATGATACTGTGCTAAAATAGGGAATTTTGCTTAAAAATTACCTTCATATTTAAAATAGAAATCCCCAGATATGCTACAGTGCAGGCTCAGTCACCTGGGGAAGAGGATGAATGCTGGCCGATCCCTGGTGTGGAGTACTCAGAACCCCAGGGGTAACTCCCCAGGGACTCCAAGTGTGTAATAACAGTGTTTACATATTTCCAGACATTAATGGCAAGTTACTTTAGTGAAAAGGTTAGTTCCAGAGGACACTGAAAACATAAGGTGCTATTAATAGAAACACTGTACGTTTTCCTTCTTTAAGGTTGTAATATTTTGGCTCACAAGAAACAGTTTATAATACTAAAGGGAGTGTTAAGTGTTGATGAGACAGGAATGGCTAAGTTGCTCAGGCTGGCACTGAACATCTGGACTCAAATGATCCTCCTGCTCAGCTTCCAATGTAGTTGCCTGTGCAGCCGAGGCACAGGGTACGTCATCATGCTCAGTTTTCAAAACGTTTCCCCGCCCTTTAAACCAAGTCCTGGTTAAATAGATCAAGCTGGCCTTGAGGCCACAATATTTCTGCCTCAGCTTTTCATACGCTGGGATTACAGGTGGAATCACAAGCAGCTTGAAGTGTTAGGATTGAGAAAAGCCTATTGCTGCAGTTCATTTTATAATATTCCACCAAATGACCTGTCAAAGTTACAAAATTTCTTTTTATCACTGCTTTTCTGAGAAGAAAGTCCGTGACTCTGAAGTAGTACAGCAGCAAGCACAAGGCGGCACACAGCAAATTACTGACTCACTGGCTGCATATTACAGTTCCTTTCTCCTAACAACTTACTAATCACGGTGTTAATTCTGCTACAAATAACGAAATGTGGTGTATATGATTAGTAATAAATCGAGAAATAACCTCAGAAAATGCAAAAGAATCTCCTTGAGTGAAGATCACATTCTTATCATAGAGTTAAAAGAAAATCTAATGTGTTTTGTGTGAAATTCAGCAACTTTTTTTTTGAGACAGCGTCTCATTATGTAGCCCTGGCTAGCCTGGAACTATAGCCTCTGCATCCAAAGCGCCTGGATTAAAGGCATGTAGCACTACTCCCAGCTTTATTATTTTTTGGAAAAAGATGTATTTTATTTTTATTCCAGAATGTGTTTATGTTGTGCACCTCAATGTGAGTGCCTGAGAAGGCCAGAAGCGGTCAGACACTCCTGGAGGGCTGAGCTATCTGACACGGGTGACACAGGTACTCTGCAAGAGCACCAAGAGCTCCTGCTAAGCCGACCTGTTCAGTCTCTGAAACTCAAACATTTTAGTTGGTGAAATTTAAATGAATTATTAGGTTTTCTGTGTCACAGACTTATATAAAAACCCAACCAAAATTTAACAAAAATGCTTCTGTTTTCAAGTCTTCAGTATGAGTGAAGGAATCCTGCCTTACTTTTCTTAAACTATAAGTCACCGTCACAAAAATAACCAATGTTTCTCCACTACAATTTAATCTAGAAATCTTTTTTTTGTTTTGTTTGAGACAGAGTTTCTCCATGTAGCCTTGGCTGTCCTGGGCTATGTAGACCAGACTAGCCTTAAACTTAGAGACCCCCCTGCCTCTGCCTCTGCCTCCTAAGCAGTGGAACTAAAAGAATGCATCACCACTTCCCAGCCTGACCTAGAAATATTAATCATCCACTTAATCTGACCCCCTTCCTCCATTCCATCTGTGCTGAGGATCAAGCCCAGATCACCATACAGCCGGGGCGTGCTCTACGACTAGACTATATCACCAGCTACCACATTTTATTATTTTTAGAGCAGAGCTGTTTCCAACACTGTACTTTTTAGTCATCTCTAAATAAATTCTTACAGTTATTATACCAAGCAGGTAAGCTTGTTACTTCTATTTTTCAAGTATGTTCTGATGTATGTCTAGGTTTATTTTGTATTTTCATGTATGTGTTTTGCCTGCTTGCATATATGTACCATGCACACACAGTGTCCACAGAGGATAGAGAGGGAGTTGGACCCTGAGATTGGAGTTACGCATTCTTGTGAACCTCCATATGGGTGATGGGAATTCAACCTGGTCCGCTGAAAAAAGCAGCGAATGTTCTTAACTGCCCTCCCAAGCTACTTCTCAAATTTCTATTTATTATTTATTACTCCTCCCCCAGGGTGTGTGTGTGTGTGTGGTGTGTGTCTCTGGGATCTGTGTCAGGACACCAGGCTTGGTGGCGAGTCTTAACCCACTGAGTTATCACACCAGCAATCCAAGTTTAATTTTCCTGCTGCATTTAATAAATTTTTTTCCTTTTATTTCCATTTTTATTTTAAATATAATCAATTTTCTGGTTTATTAAATTCTACTATTCCTATTTAAATTTAAACAACATGAGAAGACTTCTCAATACTGATTCTTATCCATGAACAAGGTATGTTTCTCTCATTACATGAAACTTCTCTCATAGAAGACTGTTACATTTCTTAACATATTTCACACATAATTTTGGTTTCTCATTATTGAGAGCTGTTTCCTTTATCTCCATTATAGCATGTAGACTGTATTAAGACAACTATTAACTTAGAATTGTTATTTATATTTGTGTTAGGAGGTTTTGCCTATGTGTACCTAAGTAAGCAAAGCCCTCAGAGGCCACAAGAGGGCATGAGATTCCCCTGAAAACAAAGTTATATGATGGTTGTGGAGGCACAATGGGGGATGTTTTTAAGTGAGTAGCAGTGAATAGGTATCTATATTTATAATATTAGTAAAAATTCTTGTTAAACTTAATATTAAGTCTAATATTGGCTATTAAGAAAGCATGTCCTGGCGGGCGGTGGTGGCGCACGCCTTCCATCCCAGCACTTGGGAGGCAGGGGCAGGCGGATTTCTGAGTTCGAGACCAGCGTGGTCTACAGAGTGAGTTCCAGGACAGCCAGGGCTACACAGAGAAACCCTGTCCGGAAAAACCAAAAAAGAAAGCATGTTCTAAGGAAGACACTAATGCCAAGAGCACTGCATAGATCAAAGGAAATCGTATCTTTCTGTTTTTAAAGACAAGGTGTGGTGGTTTGAATAGGTTTGGCCCCCCAAACGTAGACTAATGTGTTTAAATTCTTGGCCACAGGGAGTAAGTAGCACTATTAGGAGGTGTGGCTTTATGGAAGGAAGTATGTCACTGTGGGGCAGGCTTTGAGGTCTTATATGCTTAAGCTGTGTCCAGTGTGGCACACAGCCTCCTGCTGCCTGCAGGTTCAGATGCAAAACTCTCAGCTCCTTCTCCAGTACTATGACTGCCTGCATAAAGCCATGTGTCCCACCATGGTGATAATGGACTAAACTTCTGAAACTGTAAGCCAGCCTCAATTAAACTTTTCCCTTTATAAGAGTTGTTATGGTCATGGTGTCTCTTCATAGCAATAAAACCCCAACTAAGACACAGGGTTTCAATATGTAGTCCTGGCTGTCCTGGAACTTACAGAGACCTGTCTGCTTCTATCTGCAGGCTGCTAGGATTAAAGGCATGAGCTACCACACTCAGCAAAATTTGTATTTTTACAGGAAATCTGGTGATTACAAGGAAAATCCCATTTCATAATTCAGAAAATAAAGTCTTTTTTTTTTTTTTAAAGAACAAATATACATTTATATTAGCCTAGAAAGTCTGAAAAAACACATAACAAAATGAAAATATTCTTAGTTATGGGAAGCAAGATTATGGTTTTGTTTCATTCCTTATGCTTCTATTTCCAAGTCATTTACAGAAAATATTTTAAGATATTTAAAACAATATACACACCAAATATATTTAAATTTTTACTTTTAATTATTTTTGTATGTGAGGGTATGTTTCAGTGCCCATGGAAACTAGAGATTATCAGTTTAAATCCCACTGGAGCTGGAATCATGGGCAGTTTTGAGCTGTCCCATGTGGGTGGGTGCTGGGAACCGCAAGGCTCACTAAGTCCTCTTGACTGGAGTCATTTTTCCAGCTGCACAGTCAGTAAGTCAGCTACAAGGACAACCCGGGCTACAGTGACTTGAAGGCACAACAAGGAAACATAAAGAACTACCCTTATTAGCACTGGCCTGATTCTGATACTTGTCAGCTTTGCCCTGCAATTATTCTACCTTTATCAAGTGGATCTATACTGCAATACTGAACACTGACGGTAGCAGTGGACACAGCACAAATGGGGCTGCATGATTAAAGATTATGAGACTGATAGAAAAACAGACTTTTTCAAAATGAAAACAGGATCCTTTAAGCTTATTAAATTGTTAAAATGTCTAGGCTCCAGGGTGTCCTCCAGTCCAGATCTCAATCATGACCTGCCTTTCAGAAGCAATGCATGATGGTTCTTTGGTAGTGATCACAGAGACAATGGTTTTACATCCTGTGGGGGTGTTAGGTGAGACTCAAAAGCACACATATCAACAGCTTATTGCTTTGGATGACTTATCAAGTTAACCTACATTTCAACCTTCTGTGGTAAACCTGGGACTAATCTGATAAACTAGGAAAAATAAAATCCTGAACCAGCCAGGTATGTTGGCACACACCTGTAATCCCACCACTCAGAAGGCTGAGGCAGGAATACACTGATAACATACTGCGCTAGCCTAAGATAAGCAGTGAAACCCCTGTCTCAAAAATTTAAAGAGGCAGACACCAACGATACATGCTGTTTATAAATCTTCAGAGCAAGGCAAAAAGACTATAGAGGTTTGATAAGTACTCAACGGGCAGAGAAGCTTACCTTGGGCTAGTTGTGGTTTCACAGATCTTGTGTCTTGAGTGAAGGCCGAACCAACTGCACTGCTCTGGGATAAGGCACCACTATTTGATGCTTCTGTTCCAAAGGATGTCAAGGAGTTCCCAGCTTAAAAAGATTTTAAAAAGATCAGCATTTTCCTGACTGTCTTGGTACCCACTCTGTACTTTATAAAAAATAATCCTGAGCTAGAGAAATGGATCAGAGCACTGGCTGCTCTTCCAGAGGTCCTGAGTTCAATTCCCAGCAACCACATGGTGGCTCACAACCATCTGTAATGGGATCTGGTGTCCTCTTCTGACCTGCAGGCATACATGCAAGCAGAATGCTGTATACATAATAAATAAATAATCTTAACATTAATAATCCTTAAAATTATACAAAACAATTTGGGAATTTGATGGCAGTGTAGGATAAAAAATAAAAATGGGACTATGGAGACCTATAGCCTTCAAGCTAATAGCTTTTGGAACACATGTAGCACTGTCTTAGGAACTTGCAAAAATAAGGTCACAATCAGATGGTGACTAGCAGAAACAACACATTAGACACATATTAATTTCAGTCATTATACCAACAGGTGAACCCACAGATCCTTCTGCTGGAGCTTTCCACCCTGTACGTCAGTAGACAACAGACTGTAATACTTCCCGCTCGGAAGGAACTGTGCTGCACTCTGCCCACAGCACATACAAAGAGTGGGGCTCATGAGTAACAAAAGGATTAAAAGAATCTAGTTCTCTGGCACACTTGTTCCACCGGTCTTCTCTAAGTTTGTGCAATGCTATGAGTGGTTGAGCCTTTCTATACAGCACTCTCCTAAGAGTCAATCTAGGAAGGTTGTTCCTGGATTTGAACAATCTTTACCTCGTCTTTCAGTTGTATACCACTCTATGATGGTAGTTACAATAAGGTCTTACAAAATACAAGTATAATTACCCCATTATAGTGTTTGGGATCCTCTTTATTTTATTATTTTATTTTTGGGACCCTCTTATAAACTACTACCTCCGTTTATAAAGCCTTGGTTCCCTGCCCCCTTACATCACTTTGTGTATCTGAACCCATGTAAACTGTAAAGTGCTTACACTCTGCTCTTGCAATGCAATCTGCTCATTTCCAGAGTGGTCAGCTCCAGCTTTTCCATTACTTCTAACCACGTCAGCCATACTGTTTAAGACACTTTGCTGTTCCCCAGAACCTTCAGAATTTGATAAACTCTACTGGTCACACCTCCTAAAAATGGACCATCAGAATATAGCAGTCTCACACATGGGAGCGTTCTCACCCACCCAAGCATATTCCAGTCTGTGTTGGGCAGCTCTGAAGAGACCAAATGTCACCCCCATAACCCTGGGAAAGTAAGCATTTTTCCCCCAGACAGGTTTTCTCTGTGTAGCCCTGGCTGTCCTTGAACTCAGAAGCCCACCTGCCTCTGCCTCTGCCTCCCAAGTGCTGGGATTAAAGGTGTGCGCCACCACCACCCGGCTAGTAGTGAGCATTTAAAGATACTACTTGTGTTGCTAGGCAAGGCGAACATAAAGCACTCTGAAGGTGTGCACTCTGACAGCCTTGCTGCTATCTGCTGGAGTGCCAATTCAATAGCAGCAAACTACCTTGCAATCTTCTCACCATGCCTTCTGCGCCTTGACTCAATTCTACTACTGATTCATGTCTGTAACCCTCCTCAAACAATAAACACTATTATTTGCTATGTAGGCCAGGCTAGCCTCAAATTCAAAGTCTTCCTGATTCAGCTTTCCGGGTACTGGGGTAATAGGCATGAGCCTCCCAATCACTTTTTATCCATGGCTTAAGAAGGGTCAATTAAGGTTTGTATTCTTTATGAAGATACTCAGCTGCTACAGTACTATCTGTTAAGATGGTGATTTTCTTTCCACTGAGATGTACTGGTACCTTTATGGAAAAATCAGTATTTGGGTGGATCTTCTATTCTCTATTTTTTATTATCCATATTTGTCTATCTTTATGCTAATAATTCACAGCTCTTAATATTCTTTGTAATATTGAAATTCTTGAAATTGAGTGGCATAGACTTCAAATTTCTATTTTAAAGACTGATGTGGGGCTGGAGAGATGGCTCAGAGGTTAAGAGCACTGACTGCTCTTCCAGAGGTCCTGAGTCCAATTCCCAGCAACCACATGGTGGCTCACACCCATCTGTGATGGGATCCGATGCACTCTTGTGGTGTGTCTGAAGAAGTGTACTCACATACATAAAATAAATAAGTAATTCTTTAAAAAAGGCTGATGCGATTTTTGACTTGAATCTCGAATCTGTGAATCAATTCAGGAGAGTGTGGCACCTGCAATGTTTTGACTCTCAAGCCATAAGCATGGGTTAGCCGTTTATGTGGAGCTTTAGTCTCTCAGCAGTTCTGTGGTTCTCTGTGGAGCAGGGTGACCTCAATTTCAGCATTCATTGCATTCTGGGTCAGACAATGCTTTGTTATTAGGAGTTGTCCCAACATCCTAAACTCTCTCTCCACCACTTACCAATACAGCCCTACTTTTAAAAGCCAGATGGATTCCTGGCCCTTCATTGTCAAATGTCCTCTGGAGAATGTGGGCAGTTTGGTTCATGTCTAGTGTGGTGTCCTCCACGTTTTAGTCCTGGGTATGTGGCATTCCTTACAGCCCTACTGCTGTCAGCAGTGCTGTGTTATACACTGCAACACTCTGTTCAGGTCAGGCGCCAGCAAATGTGTTCTGCAGGTGGTCTTTGTGAAGTCATCTTTGATCTGTTACGGATTAACTAGTTTGCACTACTTCAAATTATTTATTCATTCAAATTACCTTTATAATTCCAAATTTATTTTTTGTAGCTCATGTAACTTGTCTGTGACCCTTGATAGAATCAATGATTTCTACTTGCAGAGAATCAATATTCACCAACTGTTAGGACTCTAAAAGTTAACATACATTTAGGATTGCATTTTATTTATTTTGTTTTGTTTTTTGAGACAGAGTCTTACTACGTAGTTCGGTTAACCCGGAACTCACTATGTAGACCAGGCTGGACTCAATCTTACAGATACCTGCCTGTCTTTCCCTTCCAGGTACTGAGATTAAAGCTGTGCACTGCCATGTCCAGCCATTACTTAGGATTGTTATGGAATTCTAGTTAACTGACCTCTGTATTAATATGAAAGCTGACAGCAGCTGTGGCCTTCGTGTGCTTTGTCATTAGTATGCATGACTGCTCTTTACCACTGTCTTGGTGCCTTTTTCTATTCTTGCTAATTAAAAATTAGTCTATACTAGGGACTGGAGAGATGGCCCAGCAGCTAAGAGTACATATTACTCCTATAGAAAACCTGAGTTCACTCCCAGTCCTCATGTCAGGTGGCTCACAACTGCCTGTAACTCCAGTTCTAGAGGATTTGATCCTTTTCTGAACATCCCCACCCTTTCCAAATAGAATAAATCTTTAAGCCATTCTGCCTGTAAGAGTACTGAACTTCAGCATACCATGGCATACCAGCAAACCTGTGTTAAATTATTCTTGTTGAACTTATCAACTGGGGTAAACAAACAGATAGCAAAGAAAGGGTACCTCAGTGTGATTTATTTATTTTTGAAGGCAGCTATCCACAAACCTTTCACATCTAGATCGTCTGCCTCAGTGTTAGAGAGATGGCTCAGCAGTAGAGAACATTATTGCTCATGCGGAGGCCCTGGGGTTGATTCCCAGCACCCATAGTCCCAGGGCATGTGATGCTTCTCATGATGGCATAGGTTTCCTGCACATTTGTGCATACATAAATGCACTCAAGCAGGCAGAAAGACACACACACACACACACACACACACACACACACCACACTCTTAAATAAATGTAAAAATCAATCAATCAATCAATCAATCAATCAATCAATCAATCTTTAGACCCTCTGCCTGCTTCTACTTCAGTGCTAGGCACTCAAGTATGCACCAGTCCACTCAGTTAATGTGGTGCCAGCATCAGACCCAGGGCCTCCTGCATGCACCCAAGGCAAGTACTCTCGTAACTGTGCTGCATCCTGAGACTCTTGCTTTGTACTACTTTTTTTTAATTGGCACAAGGTAAAACCCTTTTTACATGTTTATGGGACCTCTGCATTTTTTTTCTTTTTTGGGAGTGGCAAGGGGTTGGGGGGGAGAGGGAGGGAAACAGGGTTTCTTTGTGTAGCCCTAGCTGTCCTAGAACTGAGAAATCTGCTTGTTGGAATTAAATGTGTGTTGTCACTATGCCTAGTTTGTATTTTAATATGTATGCATGTTGTGTATATGAGGCGCACACATACACACCTCCCCCCCCTATATATATGCATATATGTATATATGCATGCATAGGCATGCAAGTATGTGTGTTGAAGGCCAGAGGTCAACACTGGGTGTCTTCCTTAGTTGTTCCTCATCTCTTTTCTTGAACTGAAATCACCAATTCATCTAGACTGGCTGGCAGCAAGCTCCAGGGACTCACTCACCTCTGCCCCTGGCCTCTCTACCCCTCTCAACTGCTGTGCCTAGCTTTTATGTAAATAATAGAGATCTGAACTCATTGGCTAACTCAAAGTCCTTAATAGCTAAGCTAACTCTCCAGCCTTGGACATTTGTGTTTGTTGTAGTGAATTCCAAACTCTTAATTGTGTAGAACTGCTGATCTTCTCCACTATTTCTAGAAGTTCTCATTACAGAAAGAAAATAATGTAACAGTGAAATCAATGGCAAATAAAACTATTATGAAGGAATAATACTAATAAATTGCTCCAAATTTAAGATGGTTGACTACAATTAGCCTACTTTATAGTAATTAGAAAGCATGGCGATTTAGTAGAAATTATTCTTTAAGTTACTTCCTAGGCTAGTTAGCCATATGCAAGTAAGCCAAAGCTCTTGGTCAGCCATGTGACTGGAGGAGCAGACAGTCCTCATTTTACCATGTGGTGTGCAGCCAGGCTAGCTGTTACTAAGATACTTCAGATTCCCACACTACTATCATGCCTGCAGATGTCATCTGTATTTATACATGAGATTCTGCACTTCATGAAACGTGGGTTTTGGGCTAGACTAATTTCTTTAAACTGTGGACTGTTACTCTGAGTTAACATGTTTGGTGGGTTAGGAGGACTAAATGCTTATCTGTTTGCTCCTTTATCTATTAAATGTTTAGATGTATGTGCACACATGTGTGCAAGAACCCTAGGGGCCTCAAGAAAACCCTGAATCATCTGAACTGGAGTTACAAATGGCTGTACTATATGGGGCGCTGGGTATCAAACCTGGATCTTGTGTAAGAGCAGTATGTGCTCTTAACTGCTAAACCATCTCTCCTGCTCCTTAAATGTATTTTGACATACACTTACTACAATGTATGTTTTCGAGACAAGGTCCCTTTTAGACAAGCCTCAAACTTGCTGTTTCTGAGGAAGACCTCAAACTTCTAATCCTCCTACATTCATTTCCCAAGTGCTAGGATTATAGATATGCTGCCCTGTTTACAACATAACATAAATACTTATACTCTTAAAATGACATTTTCAAAAGTTTTGGTAAGTTTTCTATACCTTTTTCGTTAAGAAATTGAGACAAAAAAAAAAAAAAAAAGAAAAAATATCACAACATACCAACACCAACAGCACCAAACTGCTGCCCAACTAGTGTACTTGGACTGAACTGACTGTATGCTGGCATCCTGCCAAAAGGTCCATAGGAACCCACTGACTGGAATGAAGAAGATGACGAACCTAGTGAAGACTGAAAGAAGACCACAGGTTATTCTTTAAGTTCAAAGCTACATGTATATAACAAAGATCAGGTATTTTTTAAGCTTTTTAAAAACATGTTTAATTTAACTGTTAGACAAAAAGGCAATTATAATGACTTACAGTATATGCCTAAAATATTATAATAGTTAACAACCTTACTTCAATATTTGTCTACTTGTGAGCTACCACCGTGGGTCTAGGATCTCTGTAAGAAGAGCCAGTGTTCTTAACCGTTGAGCTAACTCTGTCCCAATATGTCTACTTATACCAACCACATTTAATGTTATTTACAAATTCTTTTTGTAATGACAAATTACTCTTCTGAGTTTACTTTTATAACAGATTTAGGACACAAATGAACAGCGGCTTCAGTTCATAAAGAAACTGCTTATAGAAAAATGACTTGCTGGGTTTAGGGGTGTCAGCACTCAGGAGGTAGACAGGTGGACCTCTGAGATTGGAGCCAGCTGGGTCTACATGGTGAATTCCAATATGAACAGAGATACATAATAGAAAGACCTGGTCTCAAAAACAAAAACAAACAAACAAACAAACAAACAGAAACCTTTCAGTAATAATGGGTTCTAGTCTGATATCCATTCAGTGTGTACTGTTTGTGCACTCATGTATAGGTCAGAGGACAACCTGTCAGAGGCAGTTCTCTTCTTCCACAGGAGGGTTCTGAGGACTGAATTCAGTCATTAGACTTGGTTCCAAGTTCCTTTACCCAGTGGGCCATCTTTCCAGACCATTTTTGTTTTCAATGACCTGAGGCCCTCTACCATGGACATGCTTTCCCTGCTTCTTGGCCATCATGAGGAGAGCACCCTGATTGCCATGATAGTGTGCCTACTCTCAGAACTTAAACAACAGACCTAACAAAGACTAAAGGTTCTGAAATTATAAACCAAGATAAAAACCTTTCCTTCTTTTACTGTATTTTCAGGGTAATGAAGTGATCAACTAGCTGCAGCACTGGAGAGAGCAGGCCTTGCACCTTGCCTGGGCAGCACAGTAAAGCTAACCTGGGTGGTGTAGGTGTGGGTGAGCTGGCCCTGGGGTTATGAGACCAAAAGAGCTGGCTCTGTCCCTTGTTGGCTGTAGCATTGGGTGGCTTGGCTGAGGCAGTGTTGAAAAGCCTGCCCTGGCGGTGTGGGTGAGGGAGAGCTGGTGAGCTGACCAATTCAGTCACCTCCCTGGCCCAGATCCAGGGCTTTGAGTTAGGCCACCCAAATCTACTCCATCTATGAATTGCTGGGGTGTGAGAAAAGTCCAGTCCTGCAGATCCAAAGCTGTAAAATCTCCATGACACAGGGCAACAACAGGATACCCAAGAGGAGTCCCAATAAGAATTCAGTACTAATAGTGTATATCAGAAGCCAGAAGGCTTAAAACAGACAGAGGACTCATTGCAATGTTCATTTGCAAGTAAAGATGTGTTGACAAAAGGGCATATTTTGTGACACAGTATAGCTTCCATGATAAGATGGTTACTATTTTTTTTTTTTATTATATCTTACTTTATTTTCTTTGAGGAGAGGAGGTTGCAAGGACAGAGGGAGGATATGAAGGGATGAATGGGATTGGGGTGCATGATGTGACGTTCATAAAGAATCAATAAAGAGTTAAAAGAGAGAATACTTTGGCTAATTTTTAACTTGTCATTTTAAAGAATTTATGTTAAAACCCTTCTATGCTTGTGGTATCTTATTACATACCATTGCATATTGTATAATGCATACTATAACTTAGCACCTCCTCCATTTAACCTAACTATTTTATCCCAGAGTAGCTATTATGACCCTGGTTTGTAATATGCACCATTATTCACTTAGTGTAGAGGGATGGGTCCTGATTCTGGAATCTTACTACCTGAATTCATTGAAACTGTGGTTCCTCTTCAATTTCCTCACTTAAAAAAGAAAAAGAGAATTGAGTATCAAGATGAAAGAGTACCAGGAGGACCAACTTTTAAGTGTATAGTGTCTGTGCTGTAAAAAGTCTTATACAGTTAGCTTAGCCATTGTAACAACATAGTAGTGTTGACACTTGAAAATATTATAAAATTTATTTAAATTCTTCAGCTACTTATCAGTTTCAACTTAAGATCCCCAAAGAAACCTATAGAACATTATTCAAGTAATTTTATGTATTCAAGTAACTTCTAATTAGTAAGGTTCAGGAAAGGCGAAAGCCAAGCCTAACGAGGTGTAACTGTACCGCTGAGAGGCAATTTGCTTCAGTTACCTGAACAATAGCTGGGTCCTGAGGCAAAGAACATTGTGGTTTGGGTGGTTCACAAACAGTGAGGTCTTTAATATCACTCCCCCGGAATATAATATATTCAAAGACTTCATCTCGAGGCGGTATTGGACGATCTGTTGGCCTGTCTTCTGTACCAAAGGATCGAACTGGAAAGAAAAGAGAAGACATAAGATGTATGTTTGCTACTCACTCTATTTATGCAGAGCCTGAGGATTTTGTTACAAATACTAAGCATCAGTTCTCAAACACCATTCATAAAAAAGTATTTATTACCATATAGCCAAACATTTTTAAACGAGTAAAACAGAACACATTTTGCTCAAAGCAGAACGTAGTCCGCATAAAGCCGAGTGTCATGAGGCCGTGTTCTCACAATTTTACCTCTATTTTTGGTGGCTGTTTGTAATAAGGTATGAAAATGTCCTTTTTCATTGCTATTTATTTTTAGTGTTTTCATTCAGCAAAATAAAGACCTGATAACTTACATCACAGTTCTTTGTTGGGAAGTGGTGATAACAATCAATTTTCTAGTATACAGATCCCAAAGTTTAAGTTTTGAGGCAAAAAGAAACCAATGAAGGTAACATTTCCCTTGGTGAACAGTAAGTCTTCCAGAAGCTGAGTTTCCATGGGCAAGATTAAAATGACTGTCCCTAAAATAGCTGCACTCAATTAACTCTCAGTATTTGACACTGAAGATGGAATTATTCAAAGTTAAACTGTGTGTTCCATGCAATAGAGTAAGCTGGGTATAAAAGAACTCCACTGAATTACTCTCTGAGAACAGTATTCAGAATCTGCATTGGAAGCCACTCCCAAGTCTCTTATACTAGCTTTATGATTGCTATCTTAAGAAACTACAGACAGTGTCAGCATCCATGTCATGTTCCAAAGAAGAAAGCTTGGACGATCACGCACTGTCCATGGCGAGCGTGCGTCCTGCAGTTAAGTTTTCATAAAACTGATCCACAGCTATGGAGAGTGAATGCTATTTCAGTCTAATAATGTCTTGTTTCTTTATTCTAAAAATTCCTAATACTTATGATGATGTGTCAAGAAAGACTATGGCATCATTATTAGGTTTGCAGACTGCCCTCCTCTAGAATGTAAAGAAATGAAAGTCAAAGAGGAAAGCTCAAAACACACACACACCCCAAACAAAAAACAAAAAACAAAAAACCACAACGCTTAAACAAGCACCTGCTCTCACCTATAATCCCGGCAGTTGGGAGGTTGAGGCAGAAAGACTGCCTATAAATTCCAGGTTGGCCAAGACTATAATGAGACCCTCTCTCAGAATACTTAAAACAAGACAACAACAACAAAAATACAACAAAAAAACAAACCACACCAAACAAACTAAATACCCAGGCATGGTGGTATATTCCATATTTCTTTAATCTATGTTCAGGGGAGCAGCCTTAGATACAGTGAAGGAGACCCAGTCTCAAAAATGACACTCATCTGGACACAAATAGGTAGATGGAGGCTAGGACACAGGTATGGTAAGAAATGGATACAGAAGGCTTTATTTAACTGGGCAGCACACACTCTTCAGCCCATCTGTTCATGGCCAAATGATATGCCAATAGGCAGGAAGCACGGTGCATGTCCTCCCCAACAAAGTCATAAAAGTAAAAAAAAAAAAAAAGGTTTATTAGACTTTGACCTTTAAAGAAAGATTTATTTTATTTTAAATTATGTGTATTGTATGTTTATGCATAAATATGTGCATATGAGTGCAAATGCCCATGGAGGAGAGCAGAGGTGTTAGATGCCTTGGAAATGAAGTTACAGGTGGTTGTAAACTACCAGCTATGGAGTGCAGACACGAAACCTGGGTCCTCTGCAGAAGCTGTACTTGCTTTTAACCACTGGGCTGTCTCTCTATGAAGAGATGAAAAACAGAAAGCAGGATCCATCTTCATCACCACCACAACGAATAATATCCCAGGTCGAACAGCTGGCATTAGCTTGTGCTGAAGTATAGTGGGTAAGCCAAAGCCTTCTATAAAATCAGAGGGTTCAATTAGGCCTCCCTTCAACTTGTACTCAGGTGAATCCACGGTGAATTATACAAACAAACAAAAATAAATAAATAAATAATAAAAGCAACAACAACGAAACCCCAAGCTTCTTTCATTGTTTATAAAGGGAACACATATGGAAGGTATTGCGGGAGGGAGAGAATGCAGAAGGACAGATAATTGAGCTGATTCCATTACAGATAAAAAGTTCTAGAGTCCTTCTTCCTCGGTGCTGCCTTCAAGGTGGCTGCCATCTTTTTTGCGGCATCATGGCTGCCCTCCAGCCTCTGGTGAAGCCCAAGATCGTAAAAAGAGGACCAAGAAGTTCATCAGGCACCAGTCAGACCGATATGTGAAAATTAAGCGGAAACTGGTGGAAACCCAGAGGCGTTGACAACAGGGTTCGGAGAAGATTCAAGGGCCAGATCTTGATGCCCAACATTGGTTATGGGAGCAATAAGAAAACCAAGCACATGCTTCCCAGCGGCTTCCAGAAGTTTCTGGTCCACAATGTCAAGAAGCTGGAAGTGCTGCTGATGTGCAGCAAATCTTACTGTGCGGCGATTGCTCACAATGTGTCTTCTAAGAACCGAAAAGCCATCGTAGAAAGAGCAGCACAGCTGGCTATCAGAGTCACCAATCCCAACGGCAGGCTACGCAGCGAAGAAAATGAATAGATGGCTTGTGTGCATGTTTTGTGCTTAAATAAAGCCACAAAAACTGGCAAAAAAAAAAAATAAATAAAAGTTCTATCTAGAGTAACAACACAGAAATGGTAAAACATAAAACACTTGAGGTTTTATATGGTGATATTATAATAACAACAACCCTGGGTCTGTTTGTTACAAGGTAAAACTTTTACAAGGATCTGCTAGTTAAGAGACCTCAAAATATTTCTAAATAGCACAGGATAGCCAAAGGAAACAGATAAAAGCATATCCGAGGAGAAAAATATCCCAATATTGTCTTCAGGTTGGGTGTGATGGTTACCCCAGCACTCTGGAAACTGAGGCAAGATTCGACCTCCCATTGTCATTCTACTGTCTTCTAAATACATACTCTTCAAGATTTGAACCATACTTTTGCCAACTAGGCAAAACTTTTCAGAAAGAGCACCTTTCATGTGATCAACAAACAGCTAATATGCTCTGTACAAAGACACTGATGTCTTGTAGGAAAATAGAAAGATAAAGCTTGGTAAGTACAAAGCTAAGTTTAAGCCTGCATCTCCTCTTCTTCAACCTCTTAAACAGCAACTGATCTCACTTGCACAGCTTCCTGCTTCAGACTTTGTCAGTATGAACTTCCTAAATTAGATCCTGATAAGTCTTTATTGGTGAAGACTTCTTAAGGCTCCCTACAGCATACCAGGAAAAATATTAACCTGCCATTCAAATGCTAAAGGAAGCAGATATGGACAAAGAAGCCAAGAACAATGGGTAAGCTAGAACTTGAGCCTTACACAGCTGTAGATTGCTCTTATGTATGAGGACAAATTAGAATTAACAGAGCTTGAAAATATGTCAAGAGGCAGGCGGATTTCTGAGTTCGAGGCCAGCCTGGTCTACAGAGTGAGTTCCAGGACAGCCCGAGCTACACAGAGAAACCCTGTTTCGAAAAACCAAAAAAAAAAGAAAAAAATAATCAGAGGGAACCCAGGAAAACCATGGGTTTACAGTAACTTAACAGGGAGCAGCTTAACATCGAGCACTAACTAGTAGAGGTTTGAGCCTTTTCCCAATTTACAACTACTCAAAGTGTACTGAAGTGGCTATTCCTCCATAAAGAATGACAAGAATACTCTTTAATAGATTGGACTGAGGCAGGCGACTGGTGAAGCAGTGGCTAAGTGATCTCTGGACAGAGTAACAAGAATGAAAAAAAAAAAAAAAAGAATGAAGACAAAAATAACATCATTTCCTTTAATGAGGATTAAAGGAAATCACATGAGGATCAAAGAGCAGCTTTGACCGCAACATCTGCACTGAGATTCCAAGATGATTGTGGGGTAAAGGGGTGACTCCTTGGGGCAGAGATACACGTGATGAAATGAAAAAAAAGGGATAAGCAACGTAATGAACAAAAGAGTAAAAGATCACAGTAAGACTTGTTTCCCAGAGTGATGACCTGAGGTTTTACGTTCTTTAGCACAGTCATGTACAACAGGGACTCAGAAATCCGCCTGCCTCCGCCTCCCAAGTGCTGGGATCAAAGGCGTGCGGCCACCACCACCCGGCAGATATGGATTCTTTTTGAGACAGTATCCACCACTGGCTGGACTTCAGCTTGTGGTGATCCTTTAGGCTCTGCTTCTCCAGTGCTGGAGAGACAGGGAGGACTACCAAGTGCACCTAATAAATGTTCTCTACACAGAAACGAAAACCAGAATGGTACCAAACTTATGTGAAAAAGCAAATGCTAGAAAAACAGAAACAATGTTTAAAAGTATATGGGAAGAGGGGTACCTGGAGAGACAGCTTGGTGGTATGATGCTTGCCCAACTTGTGAGGCCCTAAATTCTATTCCCAGCACGGGGAGTGGATGAAACAAAGAGACCAAAAGAGTTGGTAAGTCAAGCTACTACACATGTAGGAATAGAATAAGACATAGGCAGACATATACCTCAAGAGTCCACAAAAAATCTCTCCTCCTTTTTTGAAAAAATTCTGCTAAACAAATTTTTAGGCAAGAGAAGATAGATTTTACTCCTCTGTGTTTCAAAAAACTATAAACATCTATGAACACTCTTCCTGAATGTTATACACAAACAAGATTCACTTATAACTTCAGGGAACCAAAGATCCTGTGAAATCCACTCAATAACTCCATGTTAAGAATCCATTAGATTGCCAGGCAGTGGTGGCGCACACCTTTGATCCCAGCACTTGGGAGGCAGAGGCAGGCGGATTTCTGAGTTCGAAGGCCAGCCTGGTCTACAGAGTCAGTTCCAGGACAGCCAGGGCTACACAGAGAAACCCTGTCTTGGAAAAACCAAACAAAACAAAACAAAACAAAAAAAAACCCAAAAACCAACAGCACCCCCCCCCCCAAAGATTCCATTAGATAGGGCTGGAGAGATAGCTCAGTGATTAAGAGCACTTGTTGCTGGGTTCCTAGCACATGGTGACTCGTGACCATCTATAATTCCAGTTCCAGAGGACCCAATATTTTCTGACTTTAGTACCAGGCACATGTGTGATGCACATACATACAGGTAAAAACTGGCAATAAGCTGGGGACTCCAGTGTAATTATTTGAATTATGGCTTTCTAAAATACAGTTCTGAATTAGAAAACCAATCAGCACAATTTACATATTAAAAGCAAAGGAACTGTAGCTCTGTGGTAGTGGTAGAGTTCAAGGAGAATGGGTATGATGGACCAGACACAAAGAAACTTTAGGTTGGAAAACCAGATTCCAGTTCTGCTTCCTATTTACCAAGGTGGGAGGAGTCTCAGCTGCACACTCCCGCTACCATGGAGACACGTCATGTCATCTTTCCCTCAACTGTAAGCTAATAAACGCTTCTAAAAAAGAAAAGAAGTGACAGCTGCATAACTTACTGCTTTGTATACTTAAAATGGGTGAATTTTATGGCATGGAAACTATATACAATAATTCTGTTACAAAAAGAAGATAAAAATTATAGCTGTTGACTAGCTCTTAATACAACTTAATTGTAGTTGCGTATGGAGGTTAATACCCATAATCCCAGCATTCAGAAGAAGCTGATTAAGGGAAGTTCAAAACCAGCCTGGTCTGCAGAGTTCCCAGACAGCCAGGGCTTTATTATGAGACCTGGATGGAAGACAAAAAGGGCACACCCATTAATTCCTATTAACCCAAAGAATAACTTAGGAGGAATACACTGAGCACGGTTATCTCAGCATCCAGTGCCGTCTATCTTCACTACATTCCATCTGCTCTCAAACGTGCCTCTCTGGAACCAGCTTACTATTTATTTTATTGTCTCTAGAGAACAAGAAAGTAACCAGTTACATAAATGAAGAAGGAACTTGCTGGTCTGAGCACTGTCTGAAGAAACTGGGCTAACCCTTTAGTTTTTAGCTCTATTGACATCCTCAATTACTTCACAGTATTCTAGTTTACTCTGTATTTGCCAATGACAATTCTGAGCCTTTTGGAGGCCTTCTAGGGGTACAGATCAGGTTACTTCTTGGCTTTACCTTCTACCTACTCAGCTTACAGGCTCAATTCTACTAAAAATTTGTTCTTTAAATTCATTTACTTGCTGTTTGTCCTCCAAAATCTTGCTAATACTAATTCTCTACTCCACATCTACTTGGTCTTTTGTGGATTTATGGCTTTAAAAAAAATAATAATAATTTAGCCTTTCCTGCGTGACGACCTCCCTGCAAGAATATGACTCTCCAGAGGAGGAGAAGAGGAAACACAAGAAAAAGGGCCTGGTGCAGAGCCCCAATTCCTACTTTTTGGATGTGAAATGCCCAGGATGCTATAAAATCACCACAGTCTTTAGCCATGCACAAACGGTAGTCTTGTGTGTTGGCTGCTCCACTGTCCTCTGTCAGTCTACAGGTGGAAAAGCAAGGCTGACAAAAGGATACTCCTTCAGGAGGAAAAGCACTGAAAGCCCCTGATTGAAGATGAGTGGGAACCTTCTCAAATAAACACATTTTGGATTAAAAAAATATATATTTATTTTTTTACTTATTTAATGTATTCGAGTACAATGTCACTCTCTTCAGACACACTAAAGAAGGCATTGGATCCCATTACAGATAGTTGTGAGGCACCATGTGGTTATTGAGAATTGAATTCATGACCTCTGAATGCTCTTAACTGCTTGAGCCACCTCTCCAGCTATGGATTTATGGCTTTAATAAAAGAGTTAATTACAAAAACAAAAACAAAAAACAAACAAAAAGCCGGCGGCGGTGGTGGCGCACGCCTTTGAATCCCAGCACTTGGGAAGCAGAGGCAGGTGGATTTCTGAGTTCAAGGCCAGCTGGTCTACAGAGTTAGTTCCAGGACAGCCAGGACTACACAGAGAAACCCTGTCTCGAAAAACAAAACAAAACAAAACAAAACAAAAAAAGAGTTCATCATGTGCATTTTTTGACAGGGATTAACAGGAAGGAAAAGTAAAACAAACCAAGTCTAATTTGATGTCCTTCCCCAGCAGTCTACATTTTTTACCTTGACTCTTGTTTCTGTTTTTTCTTTCTTCCTGGAACTTGCTATGTACACTGGGCTGGCCTTGAACTCATAGAAATCTGCCTGCCCCAGCCTCCCCAGGGCTGGAGTTAATGGCGTTTGCCACACCTGGCCTTATACTGCCTGTAATTCAGTTGGGCATTCTTTCTTGTGGTTGGTACTATATTTTAATCTCCAATGATCTAACCAAGGAAACTAGAAGTGCAATTAGAGAAGAAAACAATAGGGAAAGCTGAAAGCTCAAAGTGTTCAGGTAGAAGGTGGAGGTATGGTTTGTCCTTACTGACTAGCAGGCATGTCATATGTGTATACACGTGTGCTGCACATTGCATGAAGCCAGAGGACAACCTGCAGAAGCTGGTTCTCTCCTTCATTCACATGGGTCACAGGTTAAACTTATTCAATTCAGGTCAGTGCCTTTAAGCACTGACCCACTTCACTGGCTCTATGTTTATTCTTACGCTGATACATAAGAACACAGACATTATATGTATCAATGGGGTACTATGTACTGTTTTGTTACATGGATCCTAATTGTGTAATGTTTAAGTTAGGTTAAACATAGCAACCTTTTCACTTTTATTTCTTTATTGTCAAACTTCCAAAATTCTTGTTTCCAGTCTTTTGAAATTTATAGCACATTACTGTTATCTGTTGCACGCTGCGGTTACTCTTTGCTAAAGTTAAAAAAGAGAGCAAGTTAATAGACTGAAAGTAAAAATGGGGTGCAAATGTTGAAGGTCTGAAGAAAAGAGCAGGAACACAGGAGCCTCCTAGAAAGAGTAGAGGATGGAAACACAGCATGACTCCTGCGACGTGGCTAATACTGCTGAGGTGTGTGAATCCAAGTAAACGCAGGAAGGAGGATGGTTATATAATGAGAGCCGTGACTTCTGCAAGCTCACGGAGTAGCTTGTACAGGAGTACAAGAGAGGTGTAGAGGGTGTGGAACGAGGAGGGTACAATTCTGACTGGAAAGGCTGATCTTGGAACATGAACAGGATAAAGACAGTGAAGCGATGAGAAGGAGGGGGATTGAAAGACTGTCAGATCAAGACACTGTAGTAAAGAAGAGTGAACGGATGATAAAGGTTGGGGTTTTAACCGCTAAGCACTTAAAAATGCCTTGCTATTTCATTAAGTAGCTGATTACTTTTTATGCAACACTTCATGTAATTATTAGGATGAGTAAAAGGTATTCTGTATGACAATCAACCTGTGGATCACATGCTCTTCCAAAAACACATAAAACTAGAATAAGCCTGACCAACTCACACTTTATCTACACAAAATATGTTAATATAATCATGTTTCAAAATAGCTGAAGTATTACTTTATAGCATTATGAAAGAAAATAAGGGCAAAGTGTTCCTGGAGAAGAATTAAATTCAAGTTAAACTACTGTACTTACTGCTGTGATTGTGCAGCACTGAGTTACATACAGCTCTTGCTGTTACTGAGTCAGTAAGGCTTCTTGGCTCTCATTTTCTCCTCTATTATTTTCTTCTGATGTTCACTTTTTTCAGTATTATCATACAGAAAGTCATGGCTCACCTTACCACCTTGCAAGAAAAACAGCACCGAGTTCAGACTTGTAGAAGTGCCCCATATTTCTGGAGCCTGTGTAACAGGCGACAACAAAACTGCGTTGAAGCCTTGGCTCAGACAGCCTCACTAAATAGGGCAAAGAAAAGGGCTGAGCTTTAAATTGTATGAGTTCTTTGCTGTTTGAGGTAGCAAATTTTTGAGTTGTTGAATTAGCATTTTTCCCATCATGCAAGTTGCTGCCAAGCATAGTGGTGCACTTAATCTCAGCACTAGTGAGGCAGAGGCAGGTGGATATCATGAACTTGAGGCTAGCCTACATAAGAAGACCCAGTCTCAAAAGATCAGTAAAATACCTCACAGGAACTTCCAATGCTCTCCTGCGTACTCCACTGGACAGCCGTTTATGACGATGGAGCCAACAAACGATCAGGAGGGTAAGCTAAGCCAGCTGACAAGACTCAGCAGATGATGAAAGACTGTTAACAGCTTTCCACTTTTGTATGGGACACAAATTCCCTTGAAGTTTAAGGCAACTCATTTAAAAGCTACTGACTTCCATTCTTTTTCCATCTTTTCCCTTGGCAATGGCAGCCTGAATGATTCCCAGGACAGCTGACTAAATATACAAAATTGTTTTTATTTATGTACAAATTTCTCTCATTTTAGCACATCAGACTTATTCAATGTATTCATCCATATGTGAAGTGCAAACATACCAGAACTATTCCACAAATTCTTTGTGCCTATCCCTTACTTTATAATTTTCTTCAACATCTGAATCCCACTCTTCTAAGTGAAAACTAAGTCACAGAGTAAAAGTTTACCTTCCTAATAATGTCTGTTTTGTTACAAAACTTCTTCTTTTATATATCCACTCATGGAAATTCACTAATACTCTCATTTAGGGGACCATATGTTTTAATTAAAAACAATTATGTGTACGGATGCTTTGCCTGTATGTATGTATGCTATGTGTACCACACAGAAGCAGTCCCTTGGAAGCCAGAGGCTGGAGTCAGATCCCCAGAGACTGGAGTTACAGATCGGCTGTGAACTGCCAGGGCCTTTGGGAGAACAGTCAGTGCACTCACACTCGGAACCATCCTCCAGTCCCAGACATTTTAATTTTAAAGGAGTAACACAGGACTACAAACTGGAGAGCTGCTAAAAGCAGCTGTTGAAAACACACGACCCAGATTATCTACAAACACACTTAAAAGTCGGCTGTCAATGTCATTTCAGATTGCCCTTTAAGACTTTCTGACATTTACTTAGGTTGTTAGGATCAAAGGTCATGAGTTTATCTGGGCTTCACCTTCTAGAAGGGAGTTAATTTGTAAAAACTCCAGCAGAATACAGAGGAAACCAACTCATCACCAGTGCCGCCCCATCAGGCTTTCACTTTGTGGGTTGATACAATTTATTGTCCAAACTGGAACATTAGAAGAGCAATGCCTTTAATAATGACATTAAACAAGCATAAACAATGACTTTCTATCAGGCAAAATTACAGGTATGGTCACCCTAATTCTATATCATACAAAAGTTAACTAGCCAAAATATCAAAAGAAATATAGCTCCAGGCATATGTAAACTACATGTCATATCCATGTAAAAGACCTAAACCATAATATAAACCATAAAAGCCAAGTGAATCCTTTACTTAAAAAGATAAAGTACTTCCATAGTACTGGATTAAGGAAAAGTATGTTATTAACAAGGATAAAGAGAAAGAAACACCACCCACCTAGTCCTAAAAGCCTAGTAAACATGCCCATATTAAAATGAAGATCTATTTACAATAAGAAACCACTATGCAGGAAAAGACACTTGCAATGAATACAACCAAAGAATGCATTATTAGAACTCAAAGCTCCAGAAATGACGTGAGAAAATAAGTGGTAATTTCAAAGGCACTTAAGGAAAGATGATCAAATGGCTTCGATATGGAAACACCTCCAAAACCCATCAGCTGACAGAGAAATATACTGAAGCCACACTCAAGAGGCAGAAGTAGTTAAGAGCACACCTGACTCTCAGCACCCCCATTAGTGGCTCAGAACCACTCGGAACTCCTGCTCCAGAAGTGCCCACACGCTGCTCTCTGTGACACCTGATCAGTGAACATACTCCCCACACCAATTAGCAACAAAAATAATAAATAAAAAACACACTGAGGGCGGTGGACGCTTTAATCCCAGCACTTGGAGCAGGCGGCGATTCTGAGTTCAGCTACTGGTCTACAGAGTGAGTTCGACAGCCAGGCTACAAGAAACTTGTCTCGAAAACAAAAAAAAAAAAAAAAAAAAAAACACACACTGAACTACCTACCCATCAAACTAGCAAGAATTAAAATACATGGCATTCAGTACTATTGCCAGTGAGACATATGGAACAACTAGAATTCTTACTGCTGAAAATAAACACTCATAAGCACCTACTAGAGAAAATTACTTTGCATTACTTAGTAAAGACATACTGCCTATGTTCCTGCAACTCAAATTCTATGTGTCACCCCTGAAAATGATTTTATCACATCAGTGCATTCAAACATTAATTTTCCTAAAAGCATTGCTCTCAACAGCCCCAAACTGTAAACAAGCTAAGTGTTAACTGCCAAATAGCCAAACCTGTGGGAGTTAAAAGCTAAAATAAATGTATATATCCTATCTATACAAAGTTCAAACTGTTGTGCTCACAGCAGCTGAACCATTTTTCCAGCTCTTTGATAACTTAAAAAAAAATTTGGGGGGCCTGGGGAATGGCTCAGGGTTAATTGCTCTTTCAGTACTCACTACCACTTTTAATTCTAGTCCCAGAGCATCTGAGGCCCTTTCCAAGCCTCCATGGGCACCAGACACATACGTGGTGCAGACATACATGCAAGCAAAATATCCATACATATGAAATAAAAATAAAGGTTAAAAAAATTAAAGTTATTTGTGTTCATTTGTGGAAGTCAGAGAACAATTTGTTAAAGTTGATCCTCTCTTTCCACCATATGGATCCTAAGAATTGAACTCAAGCTGTCAGGCTTGGTGGCAGACACCTTTAGTCATCCCTCTAGTCCCCAACTTCTAATTTTGAAAAATGAAGTTTGAAGTACTGGACATTAAGGGGAAAAAAAAGTATATGTCAATATATGGATTAAATAACAATGTTATAAATATAAATTAAATGATCATAATTTATTATGAACAAATAAGATGCCCAAAATTTTACTCTAATAAAATATTTTGTTGGAAGAGATACATTATTTAATATTCAAAATCTTAAAAATGGGCTGTGATGGCTCAAGTCTGTAATCATGGAGATGGAAGCAGGATAATTTCACATTCAAGGCCTGAGTAGGGCACACAGTGAGACTCCTACCTCAAAAAATCCAGAAGTCTGGGCATGGGCTTACATCTGTGGTACCAGTACTTGATGGGCAGAGGCAAAAGGACCATTGACAATTTAAGGCCAGTTTGAGTTACACAGTGAGTTCTAGGACTGCCTGGGTTACAGGTAAACCAAATGACCAACAGACCAACCCAGGGGAAACAGAAATAAGAGTATATGCTGCTCTTCCACCAGAGGACCCAAGTTAGATTCCCAGCACCTGATGACAGGCGGTTCACAGCCGATGCATCTCCTGCTGGGGTGTGTGTATGTGTGTGGATCTAGCACCTGTGGCTTCTGCCAGTACCTGTACTCACATGCACTTAGCACCACACAGATCACGCACATATAAAAGTCATCCTTGACTACCTATCCAGTTTGAAGCCAGTCCAAGCTACTGAGACCATGCAAATAATAATCCCCAAACCTCTACAAAAACACTTCAATGAGAAACACGGTTCTCAACCAGTGTATAGAACACCTAGTGAGAGCACAAGAACCTTAGAGAACTTTATCCAAGCTTTAATAAAGTCATTAAAACTAACACCATGAAGCAAAACCTCCATCTGTAAGAAAAGATTAAAAAAGGCAAGCAAAGCTAAGTTGTTTAAGAACATCACAGTCAACTCTCGTTTGTTTTTGAGGCAGTGTCTCACTCTGAAGTTTTGGAACTCCCTAAGTTGATGAGGCTTGCCTGGAACTCAGATCCACATGTCACTAACCTGAATGCCGACACCACGGCCTGTACCACCAAGCCCAGCTTCAACACCATTAGTCAAGGCTTCAGGAATTACTAAAGAGAATCATACAACCTTAAGTACAGTGAGTGTCTACAAAGATGAAAACAGGTTCTTTAACAGGCAATGTGTTACAACACTCTATAAGGCAAAAAGAAAGTTATGGGGTAGTCCCTGGCTTCTCAGTTTTTGTCTTTTTTGAGAGGGTTTCATGTGTACCAGGCAGATCTTGAATGCCTGACTTCCTGCCTCTACCTCCCCGATGGAATCACAGGCTCTAACTACCCACACCCGGTTTTTCTCACTGGGGAGCCAACCGGGTTTTATGCATTTAAGCAAGCACTCTATTCACTAAATGACCTAGCTGTGTTGCTTTAGCAGCCCTGACAGTCCCTAGTTCAAGAATCCGTTAGCATATCTGGGACTACAGGGGAGTGTCACAGGCTTCATACGCTCTTTAAAAAGCAGACGCTCTGACTTTTTCAGTGTTTGAGTCAAGGATTTGTTTTTAAAGTAAATTGCCAAAAGTTACATAAGTATTATCACAATGCAACTGTGGAAAACATCACCCTACTCTTTTATAGTGTACCTTTTTTAAGCCTTGTTTTTGTGGTCCTGGGAGGGAACCCAGATCTCCCACTCGCTAGGGAAGTGCTGTCAATCAGGCCACACCCCTAAACCCTATTAGGTATAATTCAACACCTAAAAAAAAGTTTTCTTACCCAGGTCGATTTGGCCCCAAACTGAAACTGTTAAAAGGAACATCTATTTAAAAAAAAAAAAAAAGGGTCATTAAAAATTGTTGGGTAATGTAGAGAGACTTCCATTCACTAACGATTTGACACCTTAAGATTTAGAATCTTGCTATTCCTGGGACCTCTTTTCCTAGCGTACGCAGTTCTGAACAATTCCACTAGGAGTGGTGGGCAAACAGACCTCCCTGGCATCGTCACTGTTACAAGACTTCCTCTAAGATCAGAAGAAGCTCAAGTTTATTTTCTTTCTGCCTTCCCGGCACAGCAAAGGTCGAGCACGCGTGAACGGAAACAAAACCCACAAACCGACTGTGTCGACGGCACAGACTACGGGGTAGGTACACAACACAACTTCCTCTCCCCCGGGGAACGCAACGGCAGCGGAGTCGGTCGGCGCCCGGAGAGGACTCGATCTCAACCGTGCACAAGAGTCCCGGATCATTAAAACTTAACTTTTCCCTTTTTACCAGGTTTCTAGAAAAGAGGCCCATGGGGACAAGCAAGCGTTTTCCCGTGCACCCTTCGGTTGCATAAGAATTCCGGCTTAACAGATTAACAATCACAGAGGAGGAGACAAACGGGAGGCGACCAGCGGCTCGACGGGACCAAACGGCCTTTCCGAGATCACAAAGTCTGCGGGCGCAAACCCAAAGTTTGGAGCGCACTCCTTCGGAGTTCACTCCGAGCACCGTCGCCCGCCACCAACCCCCGACGAAGAACGCTGAGAAAATGGGGGCCCGCCCGGGGAACCCACACATCCGCATTCAACTCTTCTTAAGTAGGCGTCAAAATTCTTCGCCTCCTCCGGCTTTGTTCCGCGCTTCCGAAGTCGGAACGACCGAATTTCGGTCTTGGAAGACAACGAACCTGGGTGTGTTCTCCGGAGGGTTCCCGGGACTTTAGGCTCGCCCCGCCCCGGGCGCCGCGCACTCGTTCCCCGGATGGAAGGCGCGGAGCTTCGTGGGGAAGAAGCCCGGCGAGCTCGGGGAGGCCGCAGCCCGGCCCTTGTCGCCCGGGGACCGGGAAACGAGGAGCGGCCTCCCCTCTGAGGACCGCCGAGGGAGAAGCGCGCGGAGGGCGGCGGAGCGCCCGGCCCGCGCCCCCTAACCCCGAGGCCCGCCCCGCCGTACCTTTGGCGAGGGCTACCGTGGAGTTCTCGGTGTCGATGGTGTAGAGGATGCCCTCGTAGCGGATCTCCGCTTGGAGATGAGGCTGATCTTGCTGCCGATGTAAGGGGTGCCCCCGCTCATGGCGCCGCCGCCGTCGCCGTCGCCCGCCGCTCGCACTTCAGACAGATCCCGCGCTGCGCCCGCCCGCCCGCTCGCTCCGTCGGCGCCTCACAGCAGCCGCCTCAGAACCAACATGGCGGCCGCGCCCGCTCCGCTTACCCTCCCCAGCCTCCCGCCCTCAAACCGCGGCGCGGCGGCGGCGGCGGCAGCGGCGGCGGCGGCGCAGGGCATGCCGGGAGGGCGAGGCAGCGTGTTCTCTCGCGAGACTCGGGGAGCTCACGGACGGTCCCTGTCTCTTCTCGAGCCGGGTTGATGAGACTGCTCGCTGCCTTGCGCTCCGGAGAGTTTCGGAGAGATGGAAGTTTTTTTTTTTATTTTTTTTATTTTTTTTTCCCCCACGTAACCTAGACGTCGTCGCGTGAAGACTAGACGAGGGCGCATCCCGCCCTGGTGATGCCATTTCTAGGCGGCTGTACTTTCTTACGAGCCCGGAGTCTTTCTCTAGAGCGGTCGCGGGTTTCCGCGGGTCACGGAGCTCTCACCGTCAGTGCCAGCCAGAGCAGCCATCTTCGCTTAAGAAGTTTACACCCCAAGAACTGCTGCTCCAGGACGCGCTGGGACTCTGTCCCCCAAACTCTTTTTTTTTTTTTTCTCCTTTCCTGCTGAGTCCATCCCTTTTTAATACGGCTCGATCCGGGCTTCTAGCTATCAAGATCACTCACTAGTGCAAGAAACACCCGTCCGAGCGTTGCTCTGCAGCTTTGATCGCTTGAATGTCAACCCACTTCCTTAATAACAGTCCGATCGGATGCCAGATTGACATCTTAAAACTTTGCATCCATTGGGAGGCAGAGGCAGGCGGATTTCTGAGTTCGAGGCCAGCCTGGTCTACAGAGTGAGTTCCAGGACAGCCAGGGCTACTCAGAGAAACCCTGTCTCAAAAAAAAGCAAGCAAACAAACAAACAAAAAAAAACCTTTGCATCCAGTGGTGTAACTGTGTTCGGTTTTACTTCAAACTCGTCCCCTCTAGCTTGCTCTCTGAGTTAACTGTGACCCGGGACCATTTACTGAATGACTGAGACCCCAGGCCTGGATTGTCTTCTTGACCTCCATACCTGCCCTAGCTGTAAATCTTGTTTGTTGAGTCTGGATCATCTCCATCCGTACAGCTTTATAAGACGCCTCAGTTACTCTGGCCAGAATTGTTGGCAGTAACTCCCTAAGAATTCTTGCGACTTCTCTTACCCCCTACTAGGTTTTTCTTAACACAGCAGTCTGGGGGGGGGGGGGAATCATGTACAAGTAGAAAGAGATAGTGGACTCTTGTTCAAATCAGGCCCGATAACATCCCTCTACTCAGTACTCTCCACAGATTACATGTTACACGAAGTGAAAACAGACTTCCTAGTTTGGCTTATAAAGGCATGCATGATTTAGCTTGTTACACAGCTCCGTACTGTTCCAAGCACCCCTTCTTACAAACCCGCCCTAAGAGATGAGTTATTTATAATCCTACGATAGATCTCGATTTACACCCCTCATCTTGGCTTGCTCCCTCCCTACCCCCATAGCATTTCTCCTAGTATGTCTGTTTAGTTATAGGTGTTTACCTTTGCTAGAATGCAAATATTTTGAGGAAGGGTTTTTGTTTTTGGTCACTGTTTGCATCATCCTTGGGGCCAAGTGTAGCAACCGCCCAGGACAGCTGCTCATAGACATTTGCTGCAAGAATGAACAACTGGGATAAGAGCCGAGCACAGGCAGTGAATAGGATGTCTGGTGAGCTGAGCAAATGCGTGGTGATGATTGGGCGTTCCGGGAAAGCAGGAGAAATGTGCTGTGTCTGGTGCACAATGGCTTCAAGGGAGTCCCTACTTGAGTCTACTAAAGTCATTTACCTCAGTGTGCAAATGTACGTTTAGACTCTCCTTCCCTTTGTAGGTCTCAGACCAAAGTGGCCTTCCCTTGCTTCCGTAGTGAGCACATTCTTTCCCTTGTCAGTTTGTATAAACTGATGCTATCCAACACTCAAATTTACATCTCTCACATCTCCCGGCTGCAACATCCCATCCCTCTCTGTTGGTTTTTCTTCCTTGGTGTTAGCGGTGATGGAACTCAGGGCCTCATGCATATTAGGTAAGTGCTCCACTATGAGCTGTACCCCCCCGTCCTAATTACATAGGACATCTAATTGCCAATTTGATAACTTCTCCATTACTGTATTCACCCCACCCCCACCCCAATCAACTGCCTTTCTCCATGGTTCCTAGGTCTTCAGTGGCCCAGGGTTTGTGTCTGCTTCTGTTTGAATGTGTTTCCCAAGAATTCATGTACAAATGAATCCCCATGGGTCCATGTTGAAAAGTGGTTTTGTGTGTATGTTGTTTATGTGGCTACACATAGGTGCCATAGCACCCAGCTAGAGGTGAGAGGACAGCTTGCTGGAGGAAATCAGTTCTGTCCTTCACCACGTGGATCCTGGGAATCGAACTCCGGTCATCAAGCTTGGCAGCAGGCAGCTTTTACCCATTACCGCCATCTTGCCAACTGGCAACAGAACTTTTTGTTGTTTGCTTGTTTCACGGCTAGGTCTCACACTATTGCTCTGGGCTGGAACTGCAGACCACATAGGCCTTGGACTCACAGAGATCTGCCTGCCTTTGCCTCCCAAGAGCTGGGACTAAAGGCACTTTTGTCTTAATAAATATTTGGGAAAGGAGGTAGCATGCATACACACTGTGCTGACTAGTTTTATGTTAGCCTGATACAAGCTAGAGAAGAGGAGGGAGCAGCAACAGGGAAAATGCTTTCATATCTATCTGTCAGACATTTTCTTAATTAGCGACTGATGGGGGAAGACACCGCCCATTGTGGGTGGAGCCATCTCTGGGCTGGTGGTCCTGGGTTCTGTAAGAAAGCAGGCTGAGCAAGCTAGTAAGCAGCACCCCTCCATGGCCTCTGCATCAGCTCCTGCCTCCAGGTTCCGGTCCTGACTTCCCTCAGGGATGGAGTGTTAGCTAGAAGTGGAAGTGAAATAAATCCTGACCTCCCAAGATGCTTTTTGGTCATGGTGTTTTGTCACAGCAATAGTAACCCTAACTAGGAAAAATGCAAAATCTTTTTCGTGTTTTGAGACACAGTCTCTCTAGCCCTGGCTGTCCTGGAATTTGCTGTGTAGACCAGGGTGGTCTTGAACTCAAAGGGATCCATGTGTCTCTGCCTCCTGAGTACGAGAAAAGGCATTTGGCACCACACCCAACTAGGCTATAATTATGTAATTTTACTTCTAAATATAAAGTCTACAATTTTAAAAGTGATGTGTGTGTGGTGTGTGGTGTGTGTATTGTTTTGTGTGTGTGTGTTGTGTGTATGTGGTGTGTGTGTGGTGTGTGTATGTGGTGTGTGTGTGGTGTGTGTGTGGTGTGTGTGTGGTGTGTGTGTGGTGTGTGTGTGTGGTGTGTGTGGTGTGTGTTTGTGTGTATGTGTTGTGGTGTGTGTGGTGTTGTGTGTGTGGTGGTGTTGTGGTGTTGTAGTGGTGTGTATGTGGTGTGTTGTGGTGTGTATGTGGTGTGTGTGTGGTGTGTGTGTATGTGTGGTGTGTGTGGTGTGTGTGTGTGTGTATGTGGTGTGTATGTGGTGTGTGTATGTGTGTGTGTGTGTGTGTGTGTATGTGTGTGTACGTGGTATGTGTGTGGTGTGTGTATGTGTTGTGTGTGTGGTGTGTGTATGTGGTATGTGTTTGGTGTGTGTGTGTGTGTGTTGTGTGTGTGTGTACTGTGCTGGGCATTGAACCCATGGCCTTATATGTGCATGCTAGATAAGTACCACTGAGCTAATTTCCAAACCCTTGATTTCAATTAGTCTTTCTTGTACTGACCTTTTATAAAAGATTTATTTTTAATTTATTTATGTGGGTGTTTGGTATGTGTGTATGTATGTATGTACACATGCATGTTATGTATGAAGCATGTGCAGTGCCTGTGGAGGCCAGAAGGGGGCGTTAGATCCCCTGGGATCGGATTTACAGACTTATGACCCACCATGTGGTTGCTGGGAACTGAGCCAGGTCCTCTGGAAGAGCAGCCAGTGCCCTTTACTGGTGAGCCATCTCTCCAGCCCCTCTTGTACTAATCTTAACCAGCTATTCACCCTGGGAAGTACAATCTTTTTCAGTTTTAGAGTTTGCACTTAGGTTATTTAAATGTAGCCAGGCATATCCCACACTGGTAGTTTTCAGCACTTGGGAGGTAGGAGAATTGTGAGTCCAGGCCTGAGCTACAAGTGAGACCCTGCTGTCTCAAGAAGACAAAACAAAACAAAAACACCAAAATTGGTTTTTTTTCCTCCTAAAAACCTACATCTTTTTGCTTATGTTGTTTATCTAATGGTCCAGTTCATTCACACATAATAAATACATGTAAAGTCATTGTTAATTCTAATATTCAATCATATAGCTTACAGTTTTTCCTTTACAACTTCGCTAGATACATTATTTAAAAAACTAAAGTGACTAGAGTCAATATTTTTACCAGAGAGGACAAGCCTATTCCTTTCCTAGTCAATAGGGTAGAGTGGTTGTGCGGCTTTTCCTGGGAGAGATGGACAAAGGCTAATCCTGCCAGGAGAGTGTTGTCCACAGCCAATGTAGCTCACGGACAATTGGGTCCGTTTGGTTTACTTACGGAGCGCAGGTGACCAAAGGTAGCAACATCACTGAGTCAGATTGAACCCAGCTCCCAGAGTTGCATCACCGGTGCTCCCTACCTCAGCTGCAGGCAACTACTCAGAAGACACTCCTCTCAACAATTACTAGCTGTGATTGAACCCTGGGGAAAGGCCTGGTGAATCTCCTTGCTTCCTGAGCTTCCTGAGACATGTAAAATTCAGGAGCTTCCTGAGATTAATGTGTGCTTAGTTTTAGGGAATCTTCTGAGTCTTCTCTCTTTCACAAAGGAAACAATTATGCAACGGAAGTTGATTACTTAGGTCTAATTGGGAATTGAACTGAGAAGGGGGTGTTAGCAGGTGGTGATGCACACCTGTAATCTGCTTTTGGAGGCAGAAAAATATGAGGCCTGGTCTAGCCTGGGCTACACAGTGAGACAACCTAAAATGAAAAAATAAAATTTGGGTAGTAGCTAAGAGCACTTGATTTTGCAGAGGACCCAGCTTCAGTTCACAGCACCCATGTGACAGCTAACAACATTCCACAACTCAGAGGGCACCAGGCATGCATGTGGTGTACAGACATACAAGCAGGCAAAACACTCATACACATAAATACATCTAAAATTCTTTTAAGCTTAAAGAATAATAGCGGCGTGGTGCGCACCTTTATCCAATTGGAAGGCAGCGGATTTCTGATTCGAGGCCACTGACAATGAGTTCAGGACAGCCGGCTACACAGAGAACCTGTCTCGAAAAAAAAAAAAAAAAAAAAAAAAAAAAAAAAAAAAAAAATAGATATAAAAAAACTATTTTCAACTTTAAAGATTGTGTCTTAACCCATGGGATCAAAATAAGTTGTGAGGAATATTTCTTACTACCGTTCTATGTTCGGTTTTTGAAAATAAATGTTTTGCCCCCAATCCAAGCATTTCAATTCTTTTCTTTTGTGCAATGTTAACTGCAAATTTCAATTGCCAGTTGAGTAGTTGTGTGTGGTGTTTTCTTGTTCCTATGTGGCAGACACCCATGGCTTTCTCATTCACCCCATCTGGGCCTCCAGTGTGGTGTAATTATCCTGAAAAGCCAGGATGTGTGCTGGCTTGGCTTGATTACTCTAATGGCAAACAGTGTTTTTGCAAACCTCTCAATTCCTGAATAATCATCATTATCATATTTATGTGTTTAGCCAAAAGCTTAATTGGAAGATTCCAGAATGAAACAATGCTACACAAGGAAAAAAAGAAAACCTCTCAGTCATTTCTCTTTGGAAAAAAAAATTTTTTTTCAGATTGAAATACTGCTGATAAATGCATGAGATTAAACCATCACATCATGCAGAAGCAACCGTAATGCATGGCAGCCATTCCCAGCTGATTCCCAGCTGCCTTCCCAGGGAGGCAAGCATGCTTAACTCTTTCTGGTGTCTCTGTCCTTGTTTAGATAACGTACATGCTAAGCTTATATCACCAGCTCCTCTTTTCCAAGACATTTCCATTTATGTGAGGTACGTATTTACATATGGACTTGCACATGTGTACAGATGCCCCAGGAGGGCAGAAGAGGGCACCGGATCTCCTGATGCTAGAATTACAGGATGTGGTGAACTGCCTTATGTAGGTGCCGCTGGCAACCAAACTGACTTCTCTTTGTCCAAGTCTGGTGACCATATTGGAACATGTATGAGAATAAGATCATAAATAACTCATTTGGGGGCTCTGTGTTTGTAGTATGCTTCATTTCACTGGAGAACTTAACTATCAAACTCTATAGGACAAATTTGTATTGGCACTTTGGTTTTTTTTTAAGTTATCACTATTGTTTTATATATATGTATTTGTATTAATGGATGCCACTTGTGTGCATGTCTGTAGGAGTGAGAAATAAAACATTCAGTTCCCTAGAGCTGCAGTTACAGGTCTTAAGGGGCCTAATGTCTGTGCTAGGAACTGAACTTTTGTACTGCAGTAAGTGCTCTAACTGCTGAGCCATCTCTCCAACCCTTCTGTTCTTGGTTTTGGTTTTCATCTATTTTTCTCTTTTGGATTTTTTGTTTTTACTTTTGTTTTTTTCTTGAGCCAAAGTTTCTCTATGTAGCCCTGGCTGGCCTGGAGCTTACTAAGTAGGCCAGAGTGGCCTTGAACTCACAGAGATCTGCCTGCTTCTGCCTCTACACTTAGTCTCCTGTTCTTATTTTTTAAGACCAGATCTCAGCATGGAGTCCTGGAACTCCAAGATTCCCCTGCCTCAGCCTCTTGAGCATTGGTATTAGAGTCCTACATCAATATTTTCAAGGGGTAACATGTTAGGCTATCACAGTGCTGTCTGTAGGAGAGTAATAGCAAGGGAAATCAGATTACAGCCATGTGCCACTTTAGAATACTGGGGTTTCTGGATCTAGTGACAGCTCAGCACAGTGGAATGTGAACAGCCAAGTCCTTTGTTATGAAATGCCAGAAACCAGGGCACATTCAACCTGGGAAGGATCTGTATTGGCTCCTGTGTCTGCATGCTTCCTCAGCAAGCGACCAGGGCAGGAAGAGGGCAGGAAGAGCATGAAACCAAGCACCGGGTACACACGGTTTAAGGAGGTCCTCATGCCTAAGGTCACAGTTCCCAGGGAGCAAGCTCTTAACACACCGCTGCTGTCTGGACAGAGACATCCACAGCACGTGTGTGTATTAGCGATAGCTCTCCAGAGAAACACATCAACAGGATATATATAGATTTATAAGAAGAGGTTTAGTTAGGAATTGGCTCACGCGATTATAGAGGTCAAGGGATCTCACCATCTGCTGTCTGTGAAGCTGGAGAGCCAGTAAAGCATGTGGTATAATTTATCCTGAAGCTGCAGACCTCAGGATGTCACCGTGGGCGAGTGGGAACTGGGGTTGAATATTGTTCTAGTTTCTGTGATTAAAAAAAAAAAAAAAAACGTCTGACTGAAAAACCAGAGAAGGAAGGGGTTTATTTGGCTTTAATTTCAGATTACAATCCATTATTGAGACAGGTCAGGGCAGGAACCTGGAAGGAACTAGGAAGAAATGCTGCCTGCAGGCTTATTCTCAGGTTCATGCTTAGCTACCTTTCTTACACAGGATCATTTGCCTAGGTATGGTGCTGCCCACAATGGGTGGTCACTCCTGTATCCATTAATAACCTGCCCCCTACAGATAATATCCACAGGCTAATCTGTGTAGGCAATTCTCAACTGAGGCATTGTTTTGAGATGACTCTAGTCTTGTCAAGTTGATAGTTAAACTAATTAGGACAGGTGTGTTCTGAGAAGACAAGAGGATGCCTTCCCTGATTTGGGGAATGGGGTAAGTAGAGAAGATTGTGAGGATGGAGAGAGGAGAGAGAATATGAGGTGCTAGCAAAAGAGACTTTTTCCTAGGGGGAGACAACACACACATCTACTTAACCAAAAATGGAAATCTAGCAGATCATTGTAATGGTCACACCAAAGTCCAAGTTGGTAAACTTTCAGGGTTGTATTAAGGTTACCGACAGCAGTGTGGATGACTCAAAAAAAGCCCAACACAACATGAGTTGCCTACCCAGCAACCAACCCACAGGCAACTAGTTCACAGTCGTCAGTAGTCTCTGCAGCTCAGGTGTCACCAACCCCGAACCCGCTCAGGTATTCGTTCCTTTTCTAAAGCTAGGGAGGGACTTGAATAATCTTCCAAATTTTGCCTTTCCCAGACGTGGCCTTTTCTTTACCTCTTAAGACTCTTTGAGTCTATCCCTGCCTCCTGAGGAGACTGTCACACAACACATGCCTGTAAACCAAGCCCTGGAGGAGGCTGAGGGAGAAGGCTCTCAAACTCAAGGCCAGCCTGGCTCAGAATGAACCCTGTATCAAAGCAAAAACAAAATGTATACCTCCATGTATACGTAGGAGAAAAATGTCGCAGTCAAACTCATTCTTTTATATAAGTACTAATCACAGATTTAAAAAAAAAAAAATCCCTGAAGCACAGCACGAATGTTACACAAAGTACCTGAAGAAATCAACTTATGATTTGCCTCACGGGTTCAGAGAACTTAGTCCATGACTGAGTGGCTCCTTTGCTCGGGCCTGGACAAGGCAGCTCATCTAGGTACAAGTGGGTGGTGGAGTGATACCAGGCACCTTGTGGCCAAGAAGGGAATGAGAGGAAGAAGACGGGGACAGGGTTTCACCATGCTCTTGAAGGGGACGTTTCCAGTGACCTAAAAGTCCTCTCCACTAGGCCTCACCTTCTACAGACTCCACTAGTTCCCAAAAATGGCTTCTTGGTGAGGGGCTTAGCGTTTACCACATGTACCTCTGTGAGATGCTTAACTTGCAAACAAACTGTAGCACTTGCCTTTCTATGCGGTGGGCTTCAGTGGATTGGCTAATGGTTGCTTGCATTGACAAAGAGGCTACTCTTTATTCAGTGCACTGGTCCAGTGCAAAGTTCCTTCCAACCCCCCTCTTACCAAAATGTCCATAGTGTTTTACTCGAATCTGAGGATGCCTTACAGTCCCAGGCCACACCTAAAGTCCTGAAGTTAATTGTTATGACCTGTCAAAGGAGATGCATGTCAAACAGCAGTAGAATCACAGCTAAAGGAAAGCCTGCAATGCCGGAGCTCAAGGTCACCATTAGTCTAGTACAAGCATTTTACAAGTAGTAAATTTTACAACACTAACTGGGTCGCAAATTCTTAGAACTGGAATTATTAATGACTGCGAATTGCTGTGTGGGTGCTGAGGACCAAACGTGGGTCCCCTGCAAGAGTGGTAGGTGCTCTTAATAACTTCAGTCATCTCTCCAGCCCCTCAACTCTTTTTTTGATAGTCTTTTGTTAAAAGAGTAATCAATAGCCAGATGACGGTAGTGCAGCTTGATTCCAGCACAGGGGAGGCAGAGGCATGCAGATCTCTGAGTTTGAGCCTAGCTTGGTTTACAAAGTTCTAGGATAGACAGAGCTATATAGAGAAATCCTGTCTTGAACACTGTCCCTCCCCAAAGTAATCAGTGACTGATGAATGTACATACTTTTTGGGTACAATCCTCCATACTTTTGTCCATTCTCTTGACTGTTCACTGCATTCGCTGCATGTGGTAATCTATGCTTGTGATTCTAGTACTCAGTAGACTGCTGTAGGAAGATTACAAGTTCAGACACAGTTGGGCTGGTCTTTGAGATCATGACTGCCCTGCCCTCCACCCCCAATCTTGATTACGTGTTCTTGAGTTATTGAAACATATAAATAGTGTGCCAATAGACACAATTAATATCAAATACAACAGTAGAATGATCAATATATTTTTGCAAAACACTTTTATGAAATTTGTCTTAAGAGATTCAGAGTTTTTTTTTTTTTTTTTTTTTTTTTAGTTTTTTGAGACAGAGTTTTCTCTGTGTAGCCCTGGCTGTCCTGGAACTCACTCTGTAGACCAGGCTGGCCTCGAACTCAGAAATCCGCCTGCCTCTGCCTCCCAAGTGCTGGGATTAAAGGCATGCACCACCACTGCCCGGCTGATTCAGAGTTTCAAAAATGCAAATTTGGGGGCTAGAGAGCTGACTTAGAAGCACTGGTTGCTCTTCTAGAGGGCCCAGGTCCAGTCCTCTATAACTGTACTCCAGGGGGTCGGATGCACTCTCTGGCCTCCTCCGGTACCAGACATGCAGTTAACACGAATGTCGTACATGTAGGCAAAACACTCATACACATTAAAACAATAACAAAACCAAGGGCTGGAGAGATGGCTCTGAAGTTAAGAGCACTGGCTGCTCTTCCAGAGGTCCTGAGTTCAATTCCCAGCAACCACCTGTTAGTTTACAATCATCTATAATGAGATCTGGTGCCCTCTTCTCATGTGCAGGCATACATGCAGGCAGAACCCTGTATACATAATAAATAAATCTTTGAAAAAAAAACAAAAGACCCAAAACGTTTTTGGCTGGAGAGATGGCTCAGCAGTTGAGTGCTCACTGCTGTCTTGCAGAGTTCAGCGACCAGCACTCATGCGTGAGGGGCTTAGAATAGCCTGGAACTCCTGCTCTAGGGGATTTGGTGCCCTCTTTCAGCGTTGTGAGCAACTGCGTGTACACGAATATTAACCCCACACAAACCTACATAATATACATAATTAAAAATAAAATGAATCCTTTAAATAAAAAAAAAATGATGTTGGTACCATAGTGTTATTATTTGATTTCCTGGAAGTTCAGAGTGTGTTGTAACTGAGCATGTGTGGGTATGATGGCAACCTGCTATAAATTCTCCATCTATGTTCTGGGTAAGGGGACTGTATTTTAAAGTCCTATACTGATCAGATAACAGATACAGGGGTAATTGGGTTGGTGTGGATAGGGGTAGTGATGGCAGCTGTGAAGGCCTGGGGAACTGTTGTCCTGTTGAGCCAGCCATCTCGTGCTGTTACAAGGAACCTTTCTTATGCGGAGTTGATTGTGTGTATTCCGTTGTTCTGTTGCTTTGGTGTTCTGAAAACCAATTCTCAGTAGTAGTGTCAGTTAGCTTGCTCTTGACCATAGTTAGCTACAGTAAAGCTCTAGCTTTTCTCCGAACTAACCGCCTGGCAGCACTTCCTGCACCTGTGTATGACACTTTTAGGGTTTTATAAGCTGCCCCTAGAACCCCAACATGAGAGAGACATCTGCACCAATATAAGAAGTCATTTGGAATAAAACTTGCATTTTGACTAAGGGGTCAAGTAAAGTTTTGGAGACCTCCCCGAGAATTAACATCCTACTTGGCAGAAAGAGTCATATACATAGGTAACTGACATCCTGGTTGGCAAGTTAAGACAGAACGTTAGACAAGGCAAGTCCCCACCCACAATAAATACCCCAACCAATGGGAACAGGCTAAGTGTTCAACAAAGCCGTGTTCCTAAAGAAGTCGTCTATCTCGAAAATCCTGATTGGCGGGATAACTTGGAAGATATTTATGGATTTTAGGCTTAAATCTGTGTTATTCTGGTTGGGAGTCACAGTTTAGCTCCTGAGTCCAAACTGCTTTTCCTAATGATCATCTTGAGGTATGCATTCAATAAATCAGCCCTGCTTAGCTGAGATCAGTGTCTGAGCGGTTTGTGCAGGGATTCCCAGACCTCGACAGTAGCTGTTCAATGAATGAGAGACACCAAGAACTCTCCGAATATTTTAATTCTCTTGCAAGAGAAGTGAGGTCTGATATCCCCCCTGCCCCCTACCCCCTACTTCCCCACCCCGTGATTTGAGGGAGTCGTGTACATGAGTGCAGTTTGATAAGTTACAAAGAAAAGGTATTTCTAGAGAGAGAGGTGGAAAGACTGAAGAATCACTAGACGTCTGGGGACTTTCTGTTCTGTTCTTTAGAGGCACAACACTAAGAGTGGCTCTTGGTACGAAGCTGAGTGGACAGGACAAGCAAAGAGAAGGGTAGGGGCATGGCTAGTTCTGCTCTGGTCCTCCCAGGGGCCATACGAGAGGAGGCAGCTTGCAGACTCTTATGTCCTTGAACACCTGTGTGAATGAGGAGTATAGCATGATGGTGTCTCGTCTCAGTGTTCACAGTTTGACACAGGCAGTCCCTGGTGTATACAGCAAGGATGAAGTTCAAATGGAGACCACACACTGTGTCTGCCTGTATATGGGCTGGAGAGCTGATGGCTCAGTCGTTAAAAAGCACTACCTGCCCTTCCTGTTTTGATTCCCAGCACCCACAGAGCAACTCACAACTGTCTGTAACTCCAGTTCCAGGAGCTCCTGTGCTCTCTTCTGACTTCCTAGGACACCAGGCATGCACATATAGGTAATGTAGCCATACACAGAAAAAAAAAAGAAAAAGAGCAATCAGTTGATAAATATGCTATATCTCCTTTACTTGTGTTAACTATACATCAAATTGATCTGGAAAGCTGGGTTCAAAGGTCGACTCGACTTCTCAGATCCTTTGAGTTCCACTTCAGAACATGGTGAGCTGAAGGGAGACCGCCAGGCCAAGCTTGGTTCTCTTCCCTCCCAATCTCTTTCCACAGTCGCAAACACTCCAGTTACTAAATCTGTCTTTAAAGTAGTCACCTCTTGGTCACACAAAATCCTAGAGAAAGACATATTCCAGTGGTAGCTCTCAGGATAAAAGACATGGGTGAGGCTCATACGGTCTAGAACTGAGTTTGGCACTTTAGGCGTGGAATTCTATGCTTGCTTTGGCTTTTGCTGAACAGGCATTAGCTAGAACAGAGATCAGTAGGCAGGATGTAGAAGTTGGGAGGATTACGGTTTAAGGCCAGTCTAAATAATACAATGATACCCTGTTTGTTTGTTTTTTTTTTAAAGAACCCATTCAACAAACAAACAAAACCAAAGCAAATAGGGGGTTGAAGAGATGACTTAGGGGTTAAGAGCACTGGCTGATATTCTAGAAAAACCAGGGTTCATTTCTCAGTACCTACATGGTGGCTCATAATTATCTAAAGTCTTCTAGGCTATCCATACCTTAAACACACACACACACACACACACAATATGTGTCATCAAACTGGTGTAGCAAACACTATACTGATAAATTTCCATTTGCTGTCTGAGTTCACTGAGAAACTCACTGTGGAAGCAGGGCTTTGTCGTCACACCCTCCTCTACAGATCCATGTATGTTTGTGACAGGGAGGGAAGAGAACAGCAAACCTCACAGGAGGAAAAATATACTGACTCCTTGAGAACAGCCAAAGGTCACAGTCTAACTCTGTAACGGAGTATGGGGTGATTTACAGAACTAAAGGTTTATTTAACTCATGCCCCTGCAGCGTGAAAAGTCTAAGAACAGGGAATTGACGGGCACTTGCATGTGGGGAAGGCTTTCCTGCTGGACTGTGGCATGGCAGAGGGCATCACACTGAGAGCAGGTGCAGGCACGAGGCAGAGCCACACTGGCTTTCTTAGCAGATCCACTTCGGAGATCGCCCCTGAGCCTGTAAGACACACATGCACTAATATGTTCCTGGAGCAGGCCTTCCCCATCTAACCACTGTTTAAAAGTCCCACTTGGCTCTTGCTTTGGTTTTTGTTTTGTTTTGAGGCGATTCAGCTCTGTGGCCCAGGCTGTCCTTGAGCCAATCTGGCCTTGAACTCAAAGAGATCCTCCTGCCTTTGTCTCCTGAATGCTGGGATTGAAGGCGTGTTCCACCATGATGTGTCCTCCCTCCATCATGCCCGGCTTCTGGCCTGATTTCTTACTAATTCACAATGGGGATTACATTTTTTACTTTTATTTTTTATGTTTAATTTTATTTATGGTGTGTGTGTGTGCTCACGCTGCAGACTGCATGGGGCACTCTGAGAACTAGTGGCAGGGGTAGATTCTCTTCTTCCACTGTGTGGATTCCAGGGATTAAACCCAGGGGCCTTTACCCTATTAACCATATCGACAACCCTATTCCTAAATTTAAAAAATATTTACTTTTAAGTGTGTGTGTGTGTGTGTGACACATGTATAGTGCCCTTGAAATCCAAAAGAGGTTGTTAGATCACCTGGACCTGGAGTGTTAAATGAATTAAACAATGTGAGTGCTGGAAGCCAAACCCGGGTTCCTTGAAAAGGCAGCAAGTCCTCTCTCCAGACCCTAATCCTAAAAAAATATTTTAACACAGAGTTGGTTTTATCTTTTTATCTTTTTGGATTTTTTTTTTTTTTTTTTTTTTTGAGAGAGGTTCTCTATGTTGCCCTGGCACTCACTTTGTAGACCAGGCTGGCTCTGTAACTCACAGAGATCTACCTGCCTCTGCTTTCCGAGTGCCAGGATTTGAAGGTGTTTACTTCCACGCCTTGAGCTCTGCATGTCCAGTTCGCATGTTGTATAAGAGATGATCTCTTTATTCCTATCCTTCAAAGGCTGGGATTGCAGGGAAGTGACCGAGTGAGTTTGTGTGCGGATGTTCAAATGGCCATGCTCATTCATTCACATTGACCCTGGGCTGCCTTCATACCGCAGTGGCGTATGAAGTGGTGGTGGCAGAAACCTTTGAGAAGAATGTTTGCCGACCTCAGATCTAGAAGGTCAAACAGAATGGACAGGCTCCAGAGGGCTTGGCAGCACACTTGAGAGCAGTGCAGGGGAGGCAAGGGGCACGGGCCCTACACCTGAATCTGACTGTCATCTTTTCTTGTCTGACCCACAGAAGAATATCTGAAGTGACAGAAGTGAAATGATTTGTTTTGGCATATGGTTTCTGTAGCTTTAGATTTTTTTTTTTTTTTTTTTTGGGTTTTTTGAGACAGGGTTTCTCTGTGTAGCCCTGACTGTCCTGGAACTCATTCTGTAGACCAGGCTGGCCTCGAACTCAGAAATCTGCCTGCCTCTGCCTCCCAAGTGCTGGGATTAAAGGCATGTGCCACCACTGCCCGGCACTTTAGATTTTTCAAAACCTACTTTTAGTATGGGTTTTTAAATGCTTTAACCTCCCTTCTAGCAGACTACCCACAAGAGGTAGGTTTTCAGGATATGGGGGGAAGTGGATCTGTTTAGAAATTGTTCTTTGGAGCAAATCCAATCTGCGTTGTCAGGAAATCAGCAGTTCAGTTCACAGGATTCAGCAACGGCAGCTCGATCCACTCACAAATACTTCACAAATATACCAGCAGTCCAGTTCAGTAGTGTCGGGACAGCAAACAAGAAGCATTACAGAGCTAGCTATGCAAGCAAGCCTCTTTCACAGTCAGTTGAGTCCTACTTATACTCCCTCCAAACATCACATGTCCTCCTCCATGGGTCTAGCCTCAGCATGTGAGTCTATCAGCTGACATCACTCTGACAATCAGCTGGAGCTGAGGAAGCGACAAGAAACTGCCAGAACACCTCCAGAAGTTGTTTGGTGTATTTCTCTCTATGGAGTCATGTAAGGCAAACCAATACACACATTTCAATAGCGAAGAATTCTTCATCACGTGTCCTTTCATGTGCTTGCCTTAGCAAAACATCCTTTTCTGTGTCTGCTTCATCGAAAAGCTCCTTCACACGTCTGCCTTAGCAAAACACCATCCGACACAACTGACTTCCCAAATAAACCGTAAGTTTCCAAAGAAACCTAACAGAGAGTTCTGCGTTGTCTTTGGCCCCACCAATGCTGGGCAGAAGGCCATGGCATGGCATGAGGAGTACATGGCAGGGACTGTTCACTACACAGCAAACAGGAAGCAGAGAGAAAGAGAAGGGACAGGAAATGATGGCAACCTTCAAAGGCATACTGCTAGGGATCAAGTTCTTCCAGCAAGGCTTTGCATCCCAGACTTTCCTAGACTTCCTGCTGTGTTCCTAGACAGCACTGCAGCGATGTCACAGACCTATGTTCTCAGCACTCAGTAGACTTAAGCAGAAGGATCGTGAGGTTGAGGCCAGCCTGCTCTTCAAAGTGAATCCAGGACTACTATACAAGGCTACACAGAGAAACCCTGTCTCAAAAACCCATTATATAGATTATACAAAATTATAATATATAATACAATATTATAGATATGTTTATTGCTTATTTATATATTACGATAAAACATATAATGTAATATAATATATATTATATGAACACAGACATATGTGTATATATATACACAGACATGTGTGTATATACACACATATATATATATGTATATATATGAATAATGCTTTTCTTCTCTGTCCTTCCCCTTTCACCTATGGCGCCACCAGTGCATTACGTAGAATTCAACATTCTTCTAAATGCTCCAGAGACAAAAGAAAATGAATATACTGCAGAAAAGAAAATGGGGGTAGAAGTCATTTTTGGGCACAGTGTCCACCAATAGTGACTTTAGGCTTCTTTAAACTCACAGAACCTGGGGCCTGAAGGCACAGGCCTATAACTCCAGCTAATCTGGAGGTTAAGGCAGGGGAATCACAAATTCAAGGCCCTCAAAATAAGATCTCCAGTGAAGGTTGGGTAGGGGCTTAGTGACAGAGCAACGCTAGACTCACCCCAGCACTTCCATAAATAAATAAATGAATGAATGAATGAATGAATGAATGCACATGCTAGCTCGGAGATGACCAGACCAGGAGGACCTAGGGCAAGGATCGGCTCACAGCAGGGCAACTCCTTCCTATATTCCCAGAAGCAAGTATCTTTGTTGTTGGTCACTCAGGGGGTTCAAGAAAGTAGGCAAAAACGCCACTGGGGCCAGGTATGGCTATGCACACCTTTATTCCCAGCACTGGGGAGGCAGAGGGAAGCTGATTTTTTTTTTTTTTTTTTTTTTTTTTGAAATAGGATTTCTGTGTGTAGCCTTGGCTATCCTGGAACTCACTCTGTAGACCAGGCTGGCCTCGAACTCAGAAATCCACCTGCCTCTGCCTCCCAAGTGCTGGTAGACCAGGCTGGCCTCGAACTCAGAAATCCACCTGCCTCTGCCTCCCAAGTGCTGGAATTAAAGGAATGCACCACCACTGCCCGGCAGGAAGCTGATTTTTGTGAGTTCCGGGCCAGCCTGTGTTGGGGGTTGGCCTGATGCTGTTTGTATTCTGATGTTAATTCTGCTTCCTCAAGAAGGGTTGTTTCCCACCCTCCACAAGCAGTCCGTCACGTACTCAGGTGACCTCATGTGAATATTCTCCATATTTTACACAAGTCAGTAAAGGCTAGAGCCTGTGGATTGGGCAGTGGGGAGAAAAGTGGGCCTGGAGGCTTGAGAGTGGGCCAGGTAGAAATGTTAACGGAATGGACAGGCTCCAGAGGGCTTGGGGCACACTTGAGAGCAGTGCAGGGGAGGCAAGGGGCACGGGCCCTACACCTGAATCTGACTGTCATCTTTTCTTATCTGACCCACAGAAGAATATCTGAAGTGACAGAAGTGAAATGATTTTTTTGGCATATGGTTTCTGTAGCTTTAGATTTTTCAAAACCTACTTTTAATATGGGTTTTTAAATGCTTTAACCTCCTTTCTAGCAGACTACCCACAAGAGGTAGGTTTTCAGGATATGGGGGAAGTGGTGTTAGTATTCTGTCATTTGGGTTGGAAACTCCAGTAACAAACTGACACCCAACGTGGGGCTTAGGACTGCACTAACCTGAGATAAAAGTCTACCCTCCTTCCTTTACCTAAGTGGGAGTCTACATAGTGAGGTTCAGCCCAATTAGTGCTACACAATAAGACCCTGCCTCAAGAACTAAACAAAACAACCCCCACTGGGTCTTTTTGAGGGCAGCTCTGATTTAAAAGCTCCATTCTTCACAGGAGACTCCCACAATTTCCTAGTCATAGCCTCCAGGGCTCTAAAAGGGCTGGGCCCATGAAAAAGTTCCAAATTCAGGAAACATAAACTAAAGTACTGATGGCAAATGCGGCTCAGGGGAGCTTGCCGAGCTTGTGCAAGGCCCTGGGTTCGAATCCCAGCCCCGAAGATACACAACCAAACGACCTCACACACAACAGATGGACAAAAGCGAATAGCTGTAACATCATCTGGTTGTCAGTCAATTATTGTTAACCATTTTTACTCAAAGCCATCTTTCTTAGCAGCATGGTTGACACTTTCAGAAACATACATAAGCTTACAATTAAATGTTTAGGTAGGACATTTTGCTGGTCTACTCCTGTAACTTTGGTTAATGGCTTTAATAGAAAAAGACAGTACATTTTGTGACCAGCAGGGCTTGAGTACCCAACAGGACATGGACTCTATGCAATTGGCCGTCAGTACTTTTAATTGTTAGAGAAATAGTCTACTCCTTTATTGTGCCATTTATTTATTTATTTATTATTTTTATTTATTGGTTTTGTTGAGATAGGTTCCCTCAGTATAGCCTTAGCTAGCTTGGAAGTGGCTATGTAGACCAGGCTGGCCTCAAACTCCCAGAGATCCACCTGCCTCTTCCTCCCAAGTGCTGAGACACACCCAGCCTTACTGTGGTAATTTTAGAAATTACATATCAAATAGTGTTATATGACAGGTTTTTTTTGCTCGCAATCCAGCTTACTACAGTGAAAATTATTCAACTTTCTTATAAAAGCATGTTTTGCTAGATACTATATGTAAGTGAAGGGTTTAGTAATCCTTAAAAATTGTTAATCTACCTATATCTATCTATCTATCTATCTATCTATCTATCTATCTATCATCTATCTATCATTTAAGTGTTGTTTTGCTTGCATGTATGACTGTGTCAGGGTGTTGAATCCCCTGGAACTGGAGTTACAGACAGTTGTCAGTTGCCATGTGGGTACTGGGAATTGAACCTGGATCTTCTGGAAGATCAGCCATGCATCTAACCACTGACCATCTTCTCCAGCCCCAGGGTTTTTATTAATCTTAAGGAACAACTCAAGACCTTTAAAATAACCAATTATGACTGGAGATAGTGGTACATACTTGTAATTCTATCCTCTGGAGGCTGAAGCAGGAAGGTTGAAGTTTAAGGTCAGTCTGGAGACCTTGTTCCAACAAGCTAAAAAAACTAACCAAAGAATTTAGCAATTAAGCAATGTTCGCGTTCCTGTCAGTTTCCACTAGATGGTCAGCAGAGGACAGTGGTTTGACTGCGGTGTAGGGTTAAACTAGAGAGGTCATTATTGTTTGTGTGCCACAGTGCCGTGGTCAGAGGTCAGAGGACGACACCTCGGAGAGCTTTCTCTCTCCTGTCATGTAGATCATAAGGCTCTAACGGCTTTTAAGCTTGGTGGCAAACACCTTTACGTGCTGACCCGTTTCTACATTCTATAACGTATTTTTTTTTTTTTCTGTTTGTTTGTTTTGATACAGGGTCTCTCTCTACGTAGCCTGGCTGTCCTGAAACACACTATATAGATCAGACCCTCCTGTGCCTCTAGAGCTGCAATTAAAGGCATGTTCATCACGCCTGGCTGTTCTGCTTTCTAAGGCTCAGGCCAGAACTCTCTTGCCCCTCCGGCTTCAGCTTCCTGAATACTGGGATTCTAGGGGTGCAACTCCACACCCAGTTTCTTTAGCCTTTCTACAAGGGGAACTAACTGCTTTAACCCTTCATCTGTGATTCCAGCTCCATCTCAGTAGCTCTGGAGTAGCCCTGCCTACTGCGTTTTGTGCTTTGCCCGCACTCTGGCGATCTCGCCGAATCGTGAGGCTGAGAGTCGGGACGCAGTCCGAATCCATGTGGAAGTCACACTTGCTCTTTCAGCTAGAATCCAGTCACAGGCACGGGGTCTCTGAGTTTTATTCAATGCACCCGCCTAGTACCTTCTCAGGTGTACATTAACCAGTCCTGGAAGCCCACCTGTGGCCGGGTTTCTATCTAGATCCCTTTGGGGACGTGGACGCTGAGCGGTTTCTGTTCAGCATGGTTTGTTTTGATTCCAATCTGTGTCTGCCTTTCACACGGTGACAAAGGGCATGCAATACAGACTTCTCCACATCAGAAGAAAGGTAGGTAGAGTCTCTCAAGCTTTTCTTTAAAAAAAAAAAAAAAAAGTTTTTTATTTTTGTTTGTTCTTTTGTTTGTTTGTTTTAAAGAAGTCTCTCACTATGCAGCCCAGGCAGCTTTGAACTCATGTTCCTCCAACTTCTAGTTCTTTTACTTTCTTTTGAGACAGCATCTCACTACATAAACCAGACTGCCCTCAAACTCACAAAGATCAGCCTGCCTCTGCCTTCTGAATAGTGGGACTAAAGGTGTGTGCCACCATACCCAGCCTGACCACTAGCTCTTCAATCCTGGTATTACAGATGGGAGCCACCTTACCCAACTCAGTCCACTGACCAAACTGAGTCAAGCGGTCTGGAAGAGCTAGGGTGTTGCTCACTGCCCTGCAGTACCCATGGCAGAGTCTTCTAGGATCCAACCACACAAGAATCCCAGTCCCACTGGCATCTTCAGAAGGAGCTGGGCAGAACCCACAGAGGCAGCCAGAGGTCCATAGTCCTAGCAGTGGTAAGCCTTGCAGAAGTGCACAAATGGCTCAGATTATGGAGACAAGATCTGTGAGGGGCAGGTGTGAGAGCGCCTAGTTGCCCCTGGCTAACAGTTTCTTTGATAACAATTCAGCATGCGGGCCTAGCTTCAGATCCCAAGGGGG